>JBBJLS010070707.1:0-31440 GCA_037577275.1 Bryconaethiops microstoma | reverse complement strand
CGGTATATATATCACAGTAGTCTGAGTTTAGGCTTAATCTGAGGTCTAAGAAGCTTTCCATTGTATAAAAGAAGACAATGGGAAGATGTTTCTGCAGCTGTCCATTGACTTCCATTATAAGTGTGTTTTCAGGTCATATTTTCAATTGTTTTCAAGAATAAATATACAAGAATTATTTGTGATTTTATATTCATATGGCACCCCATTATCATCTCATATAATAAGATGAATAGGCATGAAAAACAGTTTAAAAATATAGTTGCATCCTGAAAGACCTAAAGTCTTATAAAATGTGTTCATAATGGTCATACAGTGTGTACTGAAGTAGAGAGGAGGTTAAAAATGCTGGAGTTCTTCTTTAAGGCTCCATAATTGGGTCTATTTAAGCTCTGTTGTGGAAGACGGTATGAAATATGCACAAGGTGACAGGACATAAATTGTCTGTATTGTGCTGAGAGGGATTAGTCACTCTGATTTAGGGCGTGAGGCTATTTTTTTTAAATTTTTTTTTCCTCAGGTAGTCCAATGAAACATGTTTAACTGGATGGCCCCACTGCTGACAAAACCACATATCACAGGCACTAGATCATCATATGTGCACCCAAGTCAGTCTGAGAGAAAGTCCAACAAAATGACATGACATATGACTCACAGCTTCTCCAAAACTGGCCTCAAAGATACTTTTGAAAGTGGTTTTAATAAAGAGAACGGTCTGTACAGCATTAATAAGAGAGGTCATACTCTAAAAGACCTTAATTTCAAGCTTAGCAATGAATATGGAGGAATTACACTCATAGAAATAAAGATCTAAAACAAGCTTAAGACAGATTATAGAAGAATTCATAGAAACGAAGGTGTCAACATGTGTTCTCTGGAGGGAAACCACAGGAGAACCACTTTTTGGTTCCCAAAACGTCTTTCAATGAATGTGTCTGTGAAAGGGAGGAGCCTCTAGAAAGTCAAAGAACCTCCGCATCGTAAGTTGTTCTAGGACTGGATGAGCAAAGGCTCTTAAAGAACCAGTTCTAAAAGCTCTGTCAAGTTTGAAAGAACCTCCATGTAAGGTAAAGGTCCCGTGCCAATTCAAGGCCTTTCCTAGAACATCCAAGGCCACTGAGGGACATCAATTTCTTTTCATAGACTGTATCTGCTGATCAAATAATATAAAATGCCATAATTCCATGGTACCATTTATCATGACTTTAATGGGTATTATGGCATATCTTTCATTTTTAAAGTTTTAAAAAACATCCAAGTGAAGGATATATACCAATTAAAGACCTTTCCTAGAACATCCAAGCCCATTTAGGAACCTTAACTCCTCTTTACGGAGTGTAAATGCTGATCAAATGACAAACTGCCATCATTTTTAATAAATGGTGCCAAAACTCATTAACAAGCAGTTCAAGCAGTTCTGTAATGGGAATTATAGCAGGTCTTTAAAAAAGAACCATTTCTAAAAGCTTTCCAAGTAAGGTACATGTCCTATGCCAGTTAAAGGCCTTTCCTAGAACACCCAAGGCCAGACAGGAACCTTCATTTCTTTTAATAGAGTCTAACTACTGATCAAATGACAAACTACAATAATTTAATTGCCAAAACTTAATAAATGGTTCCAAAACCCATTAGCAAGTAATCCAAGGAGCTCTGTGATGGGAATTATAGCAGGTCTTTAATTTTACCAAGTAAGGTAAAGGTCCTGTGCCAATTAAAGACATTTCCTAGAACATCCAAGGTCATTGAGGAACCTTGATTTCTTTTTATAGAGTGTAACTACTGATCACATAAACTGCTATAATTTTCAGAACCTAAACCTGATAAATGGTGCCAAACAACTCCAGCAGTTCTTTAATGGGAATTATAGCAGGTCTTTAATTTCCATTCTCAGGGCAGATTACATGGTATTAATTACACCTAGAAGGACAGTCTTTCTGAATGAAAACATTGTTTTAGAAGCAGAAAAGGCTACTAATTTTTAGTAAATTGCTGCCTCACCTCCTCTCAGTGTCTCCACTAGACTGAATAAGAGCTAAGCCAGTCAGACTGGTGAGGTGAAGCCATTCACACACACACACACACACACACACACACACACACACACACACAGACACAGACACAGACAGACAGACAGACAGACAGACAGACAGACAGACAGACAGACAGACAGCATAGGTAGGAGTGATTAAAAAACAGGACAGGTAGTAGTGATTCAAAAGATTAAAGGCTCAGATAAAAAGTAGCAAATGAGAAACTGAAAGGTGAAAAATGTGTTTCTATTTCAAAATCAGGGGCAAAAAAGTCCCAAAATCCATAAAAAGCGAATTAGCTCCACGTGAGAACACTACGAAAATGCAGTGAGTTTTTCCTCACCTGTTGCTTTGCTCCTGGAGGCCAGTCCTCTAGTGTGTGTGTCCCTCCAGCTTCCTAACCCCCCCAGATCCACTCCAGAACAGAGGTGTGGGGAGCCCACCCCAGTGAGACAAGCTGCTGGATTCGTCAGCTCAGTAAATCCCTTGAGATCCTCCAGCTCTTCAGGAAAAAGCAGCTCCTCCAGCTGAGTAGTGACAGTCCAGAGGCTGGCTGAACTTCTCCCAGTTTAAACGTAAGCTTAAACCACACACACACTCCATATGAAGACTACACCCACCGGTTTCAGGACCACACCCTGTATTCAAGCACGCTGGTCCCGCCCACCTCCCCACTCCCCATTGGCTGGGCTCTGAAGACAGACCCCGCCCCCACCCTCTCCCCGCCCCCAGGCTCTTATTATTCTAGAGAAGTGGGCGAGGAGTGAAAAGCCTTATTGTTCCTCAGGATGGGCCCAAGAACAGCACACCAGCACAACCACCAACCAAAGCGATGTGGAAATGACAAAGAGCTCGCAGAACAAGGCCCTGGAGAGAGTGGACACAACCTGACCTCCACCGACCCCTCCACTACCCCAAATCTGAAACACTCGTCCTTCAGAATGCGGCTTTTAAATGACGCCCATGATGTAAAATGCTGTTTTTGATGTCAAAATGAGTGGACTCAGCATATTTTTTATAAATATTTCCTTCATATTCAAATACATATGATGTGTCCTCAGGCACTGTAAGCAACTTTAAATGGACAGTGTATTATCAGTATGGTGATTATGATAAGACGATGATTATTATTCTCATTATTATAACGCTCATTTTCACTATTATTGACAACAGTGTTATTATTATTGATGTCGCTCTGGTAACAGTGATGGTTATTGTGCTAATTATTATTATTATGATTATACGAAAGACAGTTACAGGTGGTTAATCTAATATTAACTACCTGTTCCAAATAATGCTCATGATTCAGAATATAGTGCTCATCACTGTTGTTATTATTGACAGCAATGATGATGATGATTATGATGATTATAATGATGAATGATGTTGTTATGGTGACAATTATGGTTATTATTTTCATTTTTATTATTATTATTATTATTGTTTGTAGTATTAGTAGTAGCAGTAGTATTTATTAGTATTTATTATTATCATTATTATTATTATTGTTATTATTTAAGCAAGTTCCTCCAGGATCAATACAGTTTTCTGATTCTGGTTCTGATTCTGATTTTTTAAAATCTGTATTATTATTATTATTATTATTATTTAAATTTAGTTATTCTATTTTATTGTATAGTTTCTTATAATATGCTATGTCACATGTGCACTTTACAGAGCTGCTTCAAATTTCGTTATACTGTGTATAATGACAATAAAGGCTTTTTATTCTCTATTCTATTCTATTCTTGCCTTCTAAGTGTGGCCCACGGTCCATATACCATTTCCTTGACAAAACTCAGAGTGGATTGGAGCAAACAGGAGTGAGGTAGTTTGTCACAGAGTGAAATGTAAGGAGATCGACTTGGACATAGGCGAGAGAAAGTGGGTCACGGCTGCGTGGATGCGAGTGGGGACCAGGGTAGAGAATGCCTGTAGCGAACTAGGCCTATGGAAGGAAAAGAATCACAAGAAAAACAAATTCTAATCTCTTTACATCCCCACAATTACCCCATGTTTCCATCTCCCCCTCAATGTGAATATATCCTTGCAAATCTGCAACTGAGAGGAATTTAGGTCGTTTCTGTGGTGCGTGAACGTTTTATGCAACTTGTTTACGCGCTGTGACAAGGTGTTCGTGTTCACACGTTCGGTGCACGGTGTCATTGTCATCCGTGACTTTGCTTGTTTCTAGTGCTGGGCCATAACAGATCCAGACAGATTAAGCGCTTCTGTTCCATCTACGGCAAACAAAGTTAAACTGAACTGTGCCCTTCCAACAGAGGCACATTTTTGTGGCGTTGTCTGCAGTGACTTTTCTTTTTGTGGGGCTGTCCAAGTCTCTGTCCTTGCACTGCTAAATTCCAAAAATGTCTTATGCTAATTTAAGATAGACGCTGATGAATGTTTATGAAACAGCAGGTCCCGAAAGTTCTGTTGTCGTATTTCTATAACCAGTACTTGTTCTGCATATGTCCCTGATTATGCATATTCAGTTATTTGACAATCACCAAATGTGTCAGCTTTGAGGTCACTGTGGGTGGAGTTGCCCTCTGTACTGACCATACATTACTGGCAGCTTTAGAGCCAACTTATTATAACTAATAACTTGATGGCCGATTTATTCTACCTATTAACTAGCCAGTTCACTTATTCTAGCTAATTACTAGTTTTTCACTGGAATAAGTTGCTAACTAGTCGGCAACTCTTGGAGTCATCAGAAGAGCAGTCTTGCTCCTGTAGTCCACACTGTTTACTGTTCTAAAACAATTCAATCTCAGGAAGGATTTGTTCAATTGTCAATTACTTAATTGTTTAGATAATTTTTAAATACAGCACAAGCAAAAGCATGGATTTGTGTTCATGGGAATAACCTATTTGCAAAGAACAAGGAAAAATGGAGACGGTACCTAGAAGAGTTTGCGATATAACTCCTTGTTAACTAGAGCCTCCTGATGAAAGCCAGATGCCTTTTGTTTGAGGCTGCATTATACTTTATTTGAACTACATTTTAACTACCCTTATGTGTCTGCACTACATGAGCAACATTGCTTATGCTCACCTGCATACCTTGTATGTATCCTCACCTGTTTACATTGCTGTGCTAATATGACACAATGCACTTTAATATCCCACTTGCACGTTGTACATATGTAAATCTGTCAGATTGTTGCTTCACTTATAACTTAAAACACTTTTAGTGTTCCATATTATGTTTGAACTTAGCTTCCATATTTTTTGTGTTCCTTGTTCAAGTTATCTTACTCTTATTTAGATTTATTTTTAAAGTAAAAATTTTTACATATTTTATAATATTGTCATAAAGAAGGAGCGGTTCAGGATACATTTCACCTTTGTGTTGTACTTGTACAAACCATGCATGTGACAAATAAAGAATCTTGAATCTTGAATGTATCTGAAAGACTGGGTGCTGGTCAAGACCCTAATACTTACGGTCAACATGGGAATACTTTCCTTGATTACTTCATATAAAGGTCAACAATGAGTATGGCTGCAGTTGAAGACATTATATTATTGTTTACCTGAGATGTTGGAAGAAACACATCACAAAAGTAGTTGCTGATTTGTTCTGTCTGTTGCAGAAGTTATGTCACATTTTGGTGATCGCCTTCCACTCTTTATGTTTGCACAGCCTCTTGCAGTTGCATAGTATTCACTTCTAAAAAATGTGGAAAACCAACACCTGGAAATACTGTACACACACAACAATATAGCTTAAATGAATATTTAGTAACTGCTTTTGCTACTTAGACGCACATTTTAGTTAAAACAGATTTGAAAACTTACCCAACCACTTTTGCCATCAGATTGATTTTGGTAAATTGACAAATTGACTTTTTGGTTATTTTTCATAAAAGAACCATGGGAACAAATATACAAGAACTACTAGTACAAATAAGAACCATTAGAACCAGGAAAGATATGAGAACTCATTAATAATACAGGTAACTGAGAATACACAAGAACCCTAAAAATAGTATTGTATTATTTTATGCAAGAATCATGAGAACACACAAAACCACAAGAACACAAGGACCACTAGTACAAATAGGAACCATTAGAACAAACAAAAACCAAAGAACACACAAGAACCCTGAGAATTCCCAGGAACCCCAAGAATACTATTGTAGCATTTAAAACAAGAATCATGAGAGTACACAGGAAAACTAATAATCCATAAAAGCACTGACAATAGCATTATATTATATTATGAAAGAACCATGGGTACACACAAGAACCCATGTGTATATCTAAGAAACATGAGAACAAGTACACAAGAACCACTAGCACATATAAGAACCATTAGAACATACAAGAACCAGAGAACATACAAGAACCCAGACAATACAATTGAAACTACACACGAACCATGATAATACACAAGAACCCTGGAAATACATTAGAACCCTGATAATACACAAAAGCCCTGAGAATACATTAGAACCCTGAGAATTCTTTAGAACAATGATAATACACAAAACCCTAAGAATACATTAGAACCATGAGAATACATTAGAACCCTTCTAATAGACAAAAAACCTGAGAATACTTTAGATTCCTGAGAATAAGACTGTATTAGCTTATACAAGAATCATGAGAACACACAAAAATGAAATGAACACAAAAACTGCAACCATAAAAACCAGGAAACAGACAAGTATCCTAAGAATACATTAGAATCCTGATAACACACAAGAACCCTTAGAATAAGAATGCGTTATTTTATACAAGAATAATGAGAACACACAAAAATCACATGAACACAAGAACCACACACACACACATACACACACACAAACGACGCCCACAGGAACAGAAGGCACAGCGGGCACTGAGAAAGAGTCCAGGATCAGGATTGGCAGCAGTCTTTCACTTTAAAGTCTTAATTGGACATTTCAAGTAGCAGGTAATAAAGCAGCTGAGATTAGAGGATCTGTCCGGCAGACAGCCCGGCTCGTCCTGCTCTCTCGAGCTGCCCCTCCAGCTGTCTTCTCCTCTCCTTGTGCTTCTGAGATCTCCCCGAGACATTCCGCACCGCCCCGACACCCTGCTGCTCACTCGCTCTCAAATTGAAGAGCCTGTCTCGAGGAAAAGAGGGAGGCGCGTCACACTCCCTCCTCCTCCTGTCCTCCTCCTCCTCCTCCTCCTCTCCTCTCCTCCCTCCGCGCGCTACCCTCAGTCCAGCCGCGGTGAAGACACTGAGTGCGCGTGCCACGAGCGCTTGATCGTTTCTTTTTTTCTCCTTCTTACTCTTTTTCTTCAATCCATCCCTCCTTCTCTCAGAGGTATCGGATCGATATGAGTGTCTGTGGGACCCGGCGATGACGGACCTGCGCACGAGACGCATCGACGTTTCCTCCGAGATGAAAAGGCGACACGAAGCGCAGGATGGTCTCGAGACCGAGGTGACCGGGGGGTCCCGCAGCAGCGCGCGCGGCTAGCGGCTCCAGGTCCGAGTGCTCGAGCTGCGCGCGGATCTGAACGCGCGCCAAAACTTCCAGGAGACGCGATCAGAGGTGATTATAACGCACTGGGGTGTGTGTGGGTGTGTGTCTGTTTTAAAGGTGTTTGGGTGGCCACGGGTGCCGCCGAGTGTGGCTTTTTATTCCACGTGGAGGCGCAAGAGGAGGTGAGGAGGTGTGCGTCAGATGCGCTCTGAGCTACCACGCGCGCAAATTGAGCTCCAGCCCTGAAATATAAAGGAGCGCGTCACCTCTACATTCCTGTTACATTCCTCCAGTCACGCCTCAGTCGCCTGGCTGTTATGGAGCCGCTTGGAAAAGACGGAAAATTCCGTTTGTATGTATAAATACGTAAAATTGAAAATCAGTTCGTACATGTAAATACGGAAACTCGGTTTTATATGTGTAGATATAGAAAACTCCGTTTATATGTGTAGATATAGAAAACTCCGTTTACACGTGTAAATATGGAGAATTCAGTTTATATGTGTAAATATAGAAAACTCAGTTTTATACATCCTACATATTGGCGCTATAAGCACTGCATATGCAAAACGTCGTTTGTCCACAACTGACCGTAGCTGCTGTTTCTCGGCTATGTGTGTGTGTGTGATAGGGGGTCCATGGCAGTCCTGTTATGTTGTTTACTTGTTCGTGTGCTGGTCTGTTTGTTTAATCGAGTTATACCTCATACCACATCCCAGCTCCTCTACGGGTTATTTTCTGTGAATACACCTGTAGTTTGTGTAGTGAAAGTCGTGCATTTTTATCAAACAATTTTTATACGTGTAAGAGCAAGCGATGGGCTTGTCTTAAAGATTGCGTCATTGCATAACTCCTAACTCCACCAGCGCCGGCACGCCTGTGTGTGTTTGTGTTTGTCAGTGTTAGTCTTTGTGTATGTGTGTGTGTATGTGTGTGTGTTTGTAAGCTCAGTCTTGTTTAATTATTGTATCTTGTTTATCTCTGGTTTGTTTTTGTTTGTTCTCCAGTCTGAAGCTCGATGCTCCGCCAGGTGCTCCTCAACTCCACTGCTGCGGCGCGCGGCTTAGACGCGATGAGCCACACGCACGCACCACCGCCACTCGGCGTGTCCCTGCACGCGCCAGTGAGCGTGTCCTCGCTGCTGAAGCCCGGGGGGCGCGGCGGCGGCGCGGGGGGCGGCGGGAGCGCGGGAGGAGGCGCGGGCGGCCTGCGCGAGGGCGAGCTCAGCAAACCGGACCTGGCCACGTACGTGGTGATGTGTCTCGTGCTCTTCCTGCTCGTGCTGCTTATCGTGCTCTTCATCAACTGCCAACTGCGCAACTCCTTCTTCGCGTCCATGCCTTACGACCGCTCTCTGCGTGAGGCGCGCAGCTCCTACAAGTGAAGGGGGGGGGGAGGGGGGAGGGGGAGGGCGCCCTGGGCCAAGGACGGGTGAAGGGCTCGGGCGGACGCTCTTCTTTAACTCTCCCTCCTGAAACAGGACGATCTCCTTTGATCTTCTTCTGCCTGCTGTGAACTCTTCCCCGTGTGTTCACACTGTATCACAGATGATATTCCCGTGTGCTGTAAATGCAACATTAAACCCTACGTGTACCACATCCCGTGCGCCCCTTCATTCAGGCATCTGGCGGGAGGAGCCCAAATCTCCAAGTGTGAAATCAGTACCTACAGGTTGTGTCCCAATACCCACAAGAGTCCTCTGAACCAGGCAACGTCTGAACTCATCAGAACCGCAGATCCACACGGTTCTTACATTCCTTTTCGTTTCAGGTGTGTCTTCAAACAGTACGACAGTACCACAATTCAGTCTGACAGCAAGCTATTAAAAATTCTATTCAATTTGACAACAAGCTCTTTTAAATTCTATTCTATTTTCAGTTTGACTACAAACTCTACAATTGTATTTTATTCTATTTAACAACAAGCTCTTTTTTTAAATTCTATTATTTTATATTTTAGCCTGCTAACTAGCTCTGCTGTCTCCCATGCCTCCGCTATGTCAGCATCACAGTTCAGCAAGCTCTCTTAAAAATTCTACTGAGTTTGACAACAAACTCTCTAAAATTCGATTCAGTTTGGCAGCAAGATCATTTAAGAATTCTATTCTATTCCATTTGACAGCAATCTTTTTAAAAAATTCTATTTTATTCAATCAGACAGCAAGAATCTCTTAAAAAAAAAATTTTTTTTTGGATGTTAGCCTGCTAACTCAGTCCACTGCCTTGGGTATTATTTGAAACCTATCTAAGTAGATTAGCTAGGCAGGGCTAGGCTCTTACGATTAGAATGCTAAATGATATATAGCTTTTTCTACTTTAACAAAACAGGTAACAAATACCATAGATAACTTTTATAACCGGCGCAGTGGGTAGCGCTGTTGCCTCACACCTCAAGGGTTGGGGGTTTGAATCCGGGTCCTGGTCTTGTGTGTGTGGAGTTTGCATGTTCTCCTTGTGGTGGCGTGGATTTCCTCCGGGGTCTCCGGTTTCTCCCACAGGCCACAGGAATTGGGGGTTCTAATTTGATCATAGGTATGAGTGTGTATAGTGTGTGTGTGTGTGTGTGTGTGTGTGTGTGTGTGTGTGTGTGTGTGTGTGTGTGTGCCCTGCAATGGGCTGGCGCCCTGCCCAGAGTGCATCCCTGCCTCGCACCCATTGACCCCTGGATAGGCTTCGGAAACCCACAACCCTAGAAAGGATTAAGTGGTTAAAGAAAATGAATGAACTTTTTAAAACCTTTTACTTCACGTTGCAGTCGGTTCAGTCAGACTGTGAATGAGATGATGTCATTCTGAATACGAAGAAATGGGCATACATTAGACCTGGCATTGACTCGTGCCTGTAGCCGAATGATAGGTGTGATGTTATTCGTGATGACACAATCCCTCTCACGTTCTATTGGTTAAGTAAACGTTAGCATGCAGGGGGAAATGAACAACTGATGGTCAGTAAAGCTATTTATCTGTTTTTCATTTTAATAACTTTCATATATTTGTAAACAATTTGAATTAAAAGTTACTCATCATTCCCATGGTGGGCTCCTGAGAATCCACAGCTGATTATATCATAATCAAGGTTTGACATAAGTGACAAGTAGGCATGCACGGGATAAAAATGCACGGCAGTTTTCAGTCTTAACAGCACAAAAGTGTACCTAATTTGAGTAACTTCATACTGGATCTCTAATTACCACAACTCAGTTAAGGAGAAACCTTGAATAGAGAAATGATAATGACCTTTTTTACATAATTAAAAGTGTGTACCAACCGGGTTTATTAACATGAAGCTAGAAAGAGTGTGAAAGAATTACAGTCTACCTACAAAATTCGCAGGGGTTACGCTTCAAGAGAGCGAATTGTGAAAATCCACAAATTTGTGACGTGGTGAAAAAAAGCCTATAAATGCCAATTTTATAGTCTAAACCCTAAATATGCCCCAAAACACTTTAATTTCATTTTAAACTCAGCTTAATACATCACCCTTAAAAAATGTAAAGTTAACCTCGAGATAGCTCCATGTTATCTTCTGATATGAGAATGCTGGACAGCAGCAGCAAGGAAAAATGAATAATGCTCTCGGATTGGCTACTTTCAAACCTCCCGCCTCTGAGTACAGGAGTATTTCACCATCCCAAGACGCACATATATGGTTGCTTTGTGTTCTCTCGACAGGGCAGTACTAAAAAATGTATACAGTTTTACAGGAAATTTAGGTTAATATTTATGTTACAAAAATAATAAATTATATTTTTCTTAAAAATTTAGCACTAAAATGCACAAAAAATTATATATTGCCACGAAAAAAGCACAAAAAACCCCAGAGGTTTTTAAATTTTGGTGAGTACCAATTCATTCATGTAGGTGCTCAGAGTACTAGAACAAAAAATTTTATGTCAACCCATGGTCATAATGGCCTCGAAGCTGATTGGCTGGATTTGTGTAAAGTGACTTCTGCTGCACACTCATCTTCCCTTTAAGCCTTTTTAAATGTATTTTAAACTTTTTCATACTTTTCATACTCTCCTTTTTTACTTCAGGTGCACCTGAAACCCAAAATTTTCTCTTTGTTCATCTCTTGTGTTCTTCATTTCTTTACCTTTTTGTATTTAAGGCAGTTAATCTCATGCTTTTTGTTATATATTAAACTTGAACTAAGCTGAATCATACTTAACATGATGCTGTGGTCTGTTTGCCTTTTATATTTCTCTTCTTTTTCTTCTTTCTTTCCTTTTCCTGTCTTAACTTTTTTGTTAGTTTGTTTATTCCTTTTTTTCCTTTTTTCTTTGCTTTGTTTTATTCCCTTTTCAGCATATTTAATTCTTTGACTCATTCCTGGGAAATATTTAATGACACCTAATTCTAGTTTTAACACAAAAGCATGAGCACTGCTTGTTATACTCTGTTTAAATACTATTTAGTACATAATTTCAGTGGGATGTGTGCTATTTATTTTTCATTTTTTATAACATTGGTACTTAAAACATTTTAGTTAATAGTCACAAATTTTCTCCTCAGCTTTTATAGAGGAATCTTGAACATTCCAACTGTTGGAACTGCACCTGCCATAATGCCCTTATAAAACTTTTGTTGGAGCTCATAAAACTTTTGTTGATCTAAAATGACTTCTACTGAACTGAACTGTGTTTGAAGACTTCCGACTAAACTTGTTAGATAACTAAAACTACCTCACTTAGATGCAACACTTGATTAGCTAATATTAAATTATGATGTTAGGCACTAGTATTGTAACAATTTAGCACCATCTAAGCTAACATTAGTGTAGCCTGAGGCAATAAAGGTAGAATGCATATCTACACATACCCTAGATATACTAAACAATATAAAAACTACAACATGATCATCTAACATACCTGTAACTTTAAACAGAATGGCTCTTGTACCTTTTAAAAAAAGCACCAAACATTTGCTAAAAAAGTTATATTTGAAGTTATATTTGAAGCAGAACATTTCTGCTTGTTGTATTTCTTCTGTCCAACATCATGAACAAGCACCATTATGGGACTGATTAACTGACTTAGAAGACATATGATGCTGCTGATTTGGCATTCGATTCCATCGTGCTGCTTATACGGCACCAAATAAGATGCTATTTTACATATTTGATGTATTCTAGAGCTGAGACAACTTTTTTATCAGGGATTTTGTGCACTTGATGACTTAAAATGCTGCCTATGTAGACAACTCACTCAGTAGTGGGGCAGTGTCCAGATTTTGCTGTGTAGTGGTTCCAGTTGCTTGTGGTGAATACGTGAAGCTGATTTATTGTAATATTTTTCCTGACAGAGCAGATCATGCAAGGGCTTATCACTGCATAACGCTCTAAATCATGTGGAGTGCACTTTCAGTTAGCAGTCATGGTCTTCTCCTTTTTAATTACAGGGTCTTTGAAGCGATGTGCGTGGCGCTGATGAAGATGGGCATATGCTGGGGGAGATTAGCAGAGCATATCTCTGTGATCCTGGCTCCTATGCAACACAAGGCGCCATGGCCTGATAAAGATCACTCTATCCGCTCTAATCCACCACCAGCTTAGCATGCACTGGAAAGCAGGTGTGATGCGCCAAAAGGGCCACAGGGGAAAGGAAAATGTAAGAGGTGGCACCAATGTGAGGCCAAGACTACATTTACGGCATTTAGCAGACACTTTTATCCAAAGCGACTTCCATTCCATAACTACGGGGGACAGTCTCCCTGGAGCAACTGGGGGTTAAGGGTCTTGCTCAGGAATCCAGTGGTGGTGTGCTGAAGGTAGGATTCGAACCCATGACCTCTTAATCCAGTGACAAGTATCCTACCCACTAGGCCACCACTACCCCAATTGTTAAATCATTTCCGTCAGTAGCATTTTCAATGAATTCGAGGAAAGTGAGTGTGCCTAATGTTCATAACCATTTTAATGTGCTTTATTAAATATGTCTGACTGCCATTGTGGGGACAGCTCCTCAATGGGGACACATGCTTTTTGAATCAGTAGCAAACAGAAATAATCAAATTTACATAATATTCCATTCATACTAGATGTAGTCAATCAGCTTAAACATGTTTGTAGTCCAGATGTCACTTCTTTAGTTCAGCACTGGAGCTATGAATTGAACCTCACCCTGATCAGAGCTGGAGAGGACTGATTCTTCCATATTTGTGTAGGTTGTCAAAGTTTTTATTATTCAAGTCATACTGTGTCCTAAAACACATCCTTAAGTCTTAAAGAAAAGCTGGATGTGGGTTGAGCTAAATTTTGAGGATGAGTTTATTGAAACAGTTTTGGGTGACTAGTGACTTCTAGTGTTTGTTGCCAAACATTAGCCTTGTAGCTCCGGTTGTAAACAATGGAAGAGAAATTTGGACTACAAACATGTCTTGGCTGGTGTTTATCTGGAGAAAGTGGGAAATTGTGTAAATCTGATTGTTTGCCATTCCTTAAAGATGGGTTTTTTTATTAGATAATGTAAAAAGGCCAATGAATTTCAAAGTGTAGTGCAGCAACATTTAGGTACGGTCTTATTTAAGTCAGTGGAAATACCCCAAACAGACTGGAATACAAACAAGCATGTGTGTAAGGCATCTAATTTAAATTGCCTAGCAAGGATGGTCTAAAATGAATGGCTAAATGCTGGTGATGAAGCTACCATTGCTGCCTGCTGAGAGAAGAGCGCACAGAGGAACACCAGTGCGTCAGAGAGTACACACACACACACACACACACACACACACACACACACACACAAACTGTTGTGCATGTGCACAGGCATGGGTGGATGGTGGGAGCCTGTAAATGTAAATTTGTGCATAAGCAATGCTAATACTTAATCGCATCAGCTGGAAGGCGACCAAATAAAAGTGGGCTGAGTCAGCGCATTTTCCAAGGAGAGACTGTTATGGACAATATGGCAGTGAATTTGAGCAGAGTGAGAGGAGTGACAGTGGCTTTTTCTCAGCTTAGATGACTGGTATGCCAAAACTATATCTTTATGACAGACTTAAAGCATCCGCAGACTGTTAATTCTACGCTTGACAATATAAAGCGAGTACGAGGCAGAAGACAGCAGTATTTGGGTTACTGCTCTTCAAAGTTTTAAATTAAGTTTAAAAAAAATGTGAATGGATAAATATGCTGGACTTTACATTAGTTGAGCTTTGTAAATGACAGCTTATGCATGTGTCTATTCATACAGAACTGGATGGAATATCTTAAAACCATTCTTCAGTAAAATAAGGATCAAAGTAGAAGTAAAACTAGCTGCTAAACAAATACATAAACTTTCGTAAACGTTGAGTTCCCTTATAGAGCTTCAGCAACTTCTTACTTCATCTATTATCTAACAGAATAGGATTTGCAAGGCCCTTTTCTTCTCCTTTTCTCTAAATCAAAACATTCACGCTCAAATGTGAGATGCAAAGCAGTCCAAATGCTGTCATCAATGAACATCAAATGAAAATAGGCAGAAAAAGGAACTAGTAACTAAAGATGAAAAAGTAGACAACTTTCCTCACAAATATCCCAAGTATAAGTATTATATCTTGGACTTTCATCAAAATTCAAATGTTACACTAAGCATGTCTGATTATACAACGCTCTGCATGATGATCTGCTCTATGGAGCTCATATACTGCTAAACACTTGAAGAGGAATTCCACTGATGTTTCAACATTTTGCATAATGCAATCATTATTTAAACAAAATCATTTCAAGCTTTTCGATGTAAAATGCTCCGTTCTAGAAACACTGCGTCGGAATTGTTCACAGCGGTATGGCTGGCAGGAACCAGGCGCCTGAAGTGTTTAGTGCCTCACAGATTATTACATAAATTGGTTATGAATACACTGTCTGATGTCAGAAACATGGCTTTGCTGAAATTCTGACATGAATTTGAGGACTAAAATGTATTTTTAACCCATTCATGACTGAGAGGTATATGCAGAGCACGGTAATACAAAGACATAAAGAAAATTCAAATTTTTCTAGATTTACAATTAGTAACATGTTCAAAGTTCAGGGTTCTAGGTTGCTTTATTGTCATCAGCAGCTGTGAACATATACCCAGTGAGATGGTACACTGTTTCTCCAGAGCCATGGTGCAACATATTGTAACATTCAACAAAGTGCAAATTACAACAGAGACAATACAATTAATAGGCAATGCAACAATGAAACATGATAGTGTGGATGGCAAGTAAACCTTCCAGAATAACTGGTATTGCATCATAAGCATGATATTGCATAAGAGGCAGATATGACAGAAACAATGCAATAAATACACAACACGGCAATGTGACACTGTCTTGTTTTTAGGATGTAAACCTTCCAGAATGACTAAAATTGCACCATAAGTATATTACATAAGCACTAGTAAGCAGCACTGAACCACACTGAGTGAGTGGTAAATTACAAGGTTATCAAATAACAGGGCATACGTGCACATGTTGTGGCAGTAGATAGAAGGTAAATATGTGAGTCCTGGCTCCTATTGGCACCAAGTTTGAGAAGAAATACACCCATTATATGGACAAACGTTTTAGCAATTACACCAACAGGGACTTTAATAACATTGCATTCAAATACATAGACTTTAATATGGAGTTGCACACAGCTTCCACTCTTCTTGGAAGGTTTTCCACAAGATTTTGGAGTTTCTTTGTGAATTTGTGTCCATTCATTTATGAGGTCATTTATGAGGTCAGACACTAACGTTGGAGGAGAAAGTCTGGTTTGCAATCTCCGTTCTAGTTCATCCCAAAGGTGTTGGATGGGGTTGAGGTCAGGGCTCTGTTTGGACCAGTCAAGTTCTTCCACACTGAACTCATCCAACCATGCGTTTATGGAGCTTGCTTTGTGTACTGGGGCACAGTCCTGCAGGAATAGAAAATTGCCTTCACCAAACTGTGTCCATGAAAAGAGCCTCTCAAAAATGCACTATTTTAAATCAGAGCACTTTAAATGCTTTTCTTTCATACTTTATCTCAATAACTGAATTATGGAGTCGTTATGAGAATTATGGAGTCGTCTTGACCATAAAACCTGATGCCCGGGCTGCTGTTCCTTTTCTCCACACACGGTGGAGCTCTCCGTTAAATAATGTCATCAAAACGACCATTACACAAAAATAACAAATTATTATTTTGTTTCTCACCACTTTTAATTGGAATGACGTTCTGGATTTAACCCACTTTAATTTGACCCACAGTCCAGAAAGGGCAGAGTGGCCAGTTAAACTACTGTTAAGGCAGTGAGAGCAGGGACACACACTGAGACCACTGTGTGTGTGTATGAAATTGATGTGTGCACAGGCTCAGACACACGCTCACACACAGACACAAAAACAAACATACACACACTGCTAACACAGGGAAACATTACACACACGGAGACACTGTATTTATGAAATTTATGTGTGCAAGTGACACACACACACACACACACACACACTCACTCTCACAAACACGGACACAGACACACACACTCATACACAGACACACACGCTGCTAACTAAGAAAAACATTACACACACTGAGACCACCGAGAAGTATAACATTTATATATAAAAAAGTTTTGTGATGTTTTTGCAAGTGAAGTACACACACAGCTAACTTGGGGCAACATTACATACACTGAGACCACTGCGAAGTGTACAATTTATATAAGACAAAAAAGAATTGATTTTTTAAAAAGTGAAACACGCAGACAAACACACCGGTATAAAGTGTGTATAACAAAGTATTGTGATGTTTTTGCTGGTGGAACACACACACTGCTAACTCGGGGAAATATTACACACAATGTGAAGTAAAATGTATATAAGATTTACAAAAAAAGTATTGTAATGTTTTTGCAAGTGAAACAGACACACACACCGACAGACAGGTGAGGCCCTGGTGTGTAGCTCCGCCCCCTGACCTGCTCGAGCGAGGCAGGAAGAGAAGAAAAGAGAAGAGCTGAGCTGCTGGTGTCAGTAAACACAACCGCTTTAGGAAACTCCGTTCTAGGATTAAAAGTTGAGAAATGTCGTCTCCGTGATCATCTTCGAGGGAGCCGTGTTCTGATGGCTGTGTCCGTGAGGGACTGGTGAGGCTGTGGGGTGAGGAGAGGGGGAGTCAAGCAGACCCGGGCTGGTTGCTGTGCCTACCCGAGTTTTGGGTCATCATTTTAGCCGGGCAGTGTCACCCCTTAAGCTCTTAAAGCTTGTATTTTGTTGTCTTTTCAACTTCGGCAGTATTTTAGTGAATATTTGTGGAAGGTCTTGGTTTAAAGAGAGCTCACCCTCCCTTGGTTTGGGGGTCTCTTGTTCAAATTTCCCTCCTTTTTCCTGTTTGGGACGGAGGGCTCCGTGTTAGCCGGATTAGCTCTCAGGCCGAGGGTGTAAGTGAGTCGTCCAGCCCGGGGGAAGAAGGGGAAACTTGGCCAAACGGAGTCTAAAACAGTTAGTCTTTTAAGCCAAGATCTGGAACTTTCAGTTTTGGAGTACATCAAGCATGGATCCTCCTAACTCTGGAAACTCAGCCTCGGCTGCCGGCGCCTCGAAGAGCAGCAAGGAGAAGAAGCCGAAGAAAACATACGATGAGGGCAGCGAGAAGAAGAAATTTGTAAGTGCCACACCCTACCTAAAAGTTTCTTTTTATTTCCTACAGGTTTAAACATTGTGACCCACCCTGTTCTGGGTGCTCTGACTGGTGTGATTTCTCAGAAATCAAACAAAGCTGACTTTATTTATCTCCGTTCCAGCAGCACCACGCACTCTGTTGGCTTCAAAACTTACTCGTAGTTGTGGCAAGCATGTTTTAAAGACGGAGAGATTCGAGCCGTGAGGTCTCGGAGCCTTTCTAACCGATTTGCTTTTAAAGTTGCGTGCTCTGACTTCTCTAACGAGGAAGTAACAGTGGTGTGAAGTGTGCTGGGAGGCCAGTCAAGTGTTAGGTTTGACTCAGTCCCACACACACACACACACATACGTAACAGCTGTAACCCTTTATAGCGAAGGTAGTTCTGAAGATCCTACATTGGAAATCTGGTCTTCACTGATGAGTTTAGTTCTGAGACTTGGGGAGTTTACAGTAACCACAGAGTCATCAGTATAACTAGTAGAGATCAGTACAGTTTACAGCTAATGCCCAAAAAGTGATCAGTATGCCAAATAGTGATCAGATTTGTAGAGGTCTGTGATCAGTATAACAAGGACAGATCTAGAGAGATCACACTCTGGGCATTTGCTGTAAACTGTGCTGATCTTTTCAGATCTCTACTAATGATACTGATCAGTACAGTTAACAGCAAATGCCCAAATAGTGATCAATATAACTAGTAGAGATCTGTAGACATCAATATAGTTTTACAGCAAACGCCCAAAGAGTGATCAGTATATCTAGTGGAGATTTACAAAGATCAATACAGTTTACAGCAAATGCTCAAATATTTATCAATATAGCTACTATAGATTTGTAGACATTAGTGATCATTATAACTAGTAGAGATTGGTGATCAGTATAACAAGTACAGATTAGTAAACAACAGGACAGCTTAGCATCCGAAAACTTTATTGATCCTGGAGGAAATTGCTCATGTTATGAACACGGAGGCAAAAAGTATATAAAATAAAAATCCAGTGAAAAATCTGTAGAAAAACAACTCAATGTGAAAACATACTATGCTACATACACAAATGCTGGGTATAAACACTATAAGATAAGTAGTGTAGAGTTAAGTGAACAACACAGAAAATTCACTTAAGTGTAAATGCCCAAGTTTTTTTGCAGAAATCCGTATAACTAGTTTGGGTCACCGACGTTACCCTCGATATGTTTAAATCTGTCATACATTGCTCGGAGGTCCTGATGTTTAACCCAAACAGTAGACTTCTCTTGTTTTAAAATCAAGATTTTTCCCTCATAGGCTTACAAGCTGTCACTCGGCACATTGCCATTTTCTCATGCAGCAGGAGCACATAATTGTTCGGTATGGGCTGTTCATGTAGTATAAGCCATTGTGGTTACTCTTGGAAAAGGGAATTCTATTAAATCATAGTCTGGGAGCAGTGACTCACACTGGGCAGTTCACACTCTCTGTATGACTGTGCACAGCGTGTTATCCTATATCCCTATCTATCCTCGTCCAAAGAAAGCTGATAGTCAGTCTCTAAAGGTTACCATAGAGTCACAAACACACCTGGTCTTTAACATCCTTTTGTAGTGAAACCCATCCCGCTATCGTCCTGAGAGGTTGGAGACATTGCACTTGCTACATCTTCAGTTTGGCTTGAGGAGTGGATGCTTCATTCATCTTGCAAAGGAACACCGGATGGGAGTTCTTCAGAACATACACATAGATCAACAGGAACAAACATACACAGTTCAGAATTGATACTGTCCCTAGCTTTCACTTTGCTGTTATTGGGAAATTAAAGCAAAACAGGTTTAGTTGTCTCAGTTATGGCCATTTCATGGTAGTGTCCTTCACAACAAACAAATAAACCGCACCCAGAAGTGAGAAGTACACTTGTTTCTCTCCTTTTTGTGCACATCGAGTCATCCTGTGGTGTATTAAGGAAACATTCCTGCTGTCACAGATCGTAAATCTCAGAAACCGGAACATTAGAGACAGGAGAATGTATATTCAGCATTCTGACAGCTTAGAATTACAGAATAGAGCCACAAACTAGTCTAGAATCACACACATAGGCATACTGTATATATACACCAAGGGTGTTATAAGGGCTGAAGTCCAGCACGGTCTGGTGGTTGATTTCCATACTCAAACACACCTGTTAAAACTGACTGCTGACAAATGAGCACAAAAATCCTCAAACTGTGTCACAGAGTTGAACACACCCGAATTACACACAGATTATAAACTGTGGTTTATTTTGAAGAGAACATCAATCTCCCTCTTTTATACACCAAGTAAACAAAATACCCCGCCGCATGACCTATCAAGAGGCACGTTGTGTGCAGGTATTTGCCTCAGTGACACCTGTCTTCACAAATGAGGTCGACTTCGTTAAGGAGGTGAGCTTATTAGTTAAGCCAGGTGGTGTCGTACAGAGTTGGAACGAATATCAACACAGGACCTAATGGATCAAGAGCAGCAGTGTGTGTGCTTAGAATGTGGCTCAACAGGCTGAAGGTTATTGTGTATTCCTGGAAAATAGAGAATGTATGAAGGGCATATTTTGTCCGGTTGATAGGATTTGTTTAAATTTGTACTGAGGAAAAAAAACAAAACAGGAGTAGGGTGTTGGCTGAAATCTTGAGGTCTAGGAATGGACAGTGAAATCTGTAAATGGAAGTTGTTTTGTCCTCAACTTCTGGAATGGAGTCCTGGCCTTTACTTTCTTATCAGTGTTAACTTTGAACTTGTTGGTCCCACTTGTGATCCTGTTAGTTATGTCATTCTTGTGTCAGTCAGGACTCTGCTTTTGCATTGTTCAGAAATTCCAGAAAAGGGATTAGTGACAGTTTTGCAGTACTGTGCAAAAGTCTTAGGCACCTATACAGATTGATTTTTCTTAGTGTGTGATAATTACAATTTATCATTCTGTCTATCTTCTAGCAAAATTAACATTAGAATAAATGCAAACTAACAAGAAAGCAGTAAAAAGTATCAAGATTTGTATGTAGTGGTTGATATTGTGTGAGCTGGTGAGGAGAGCACAGGTTTGGTTCCAGATTTCTATTCTGTTCCTTCAGCCGTCGTTCGAATTTGTGAAATTCTATCAGCAGCTTCGGATTTAATTTAATGGAGGACTGATCGAGTCAAACCAGGTTTCTAATGAAAGTGCGCATTGATGCAATGTAAAACCAATCACTATTTACTATGTAATGTTTTTATTTATCCTGTTTAGTTTCATATATATTTTAGTAATATTAGGGAAAAAAAACGTATTGCTTGTCAA
Source organism: Bryconaethiops microstoma (assembly GCA_037577275.1). Lineage (NCBI taxonomy): Eukaryota > Metazoa > Chordata > Actinopteri > Characiformes > Alestidae > Bryconaethiops > Bryconaethiops microstoma. Next base: position 10,046 of record JBBJLS010070707.1, on the reverse strand, counting down.
CAGTTTTTAAATATGCTTTTCTCAGGTGCCTAAGACTTTTGTGCAGAGCTGTAGATAATTATCTTTAGATAATTTTGGAACTGAAATGGTGAGCTCTGTGGTGGAAGTTAGCAGTCTGAGGCTCTGATATTGCTCTAGACCTGTGGACTGATCAGTACCCGTGGTAAGATCATGCTGTTAGCAGAACATAGCGATCTGCACCTTGGACAGAAACAGGAATGTTATTTGACACTCAGCTTGTAGGTTGTTAAACACGAATGTGTAAACACATATGAATGTCTTTAAAGGGGTGAACGGTCATTTGCTTGTAAAGAAGACAACTGGTGCTTTGTGTTTGTGTCAGTTTGTGTGTGTGTGTGTGTGTGTGTGTGTGTGTGTGTGTGTGTGTGTGTTTGTGTTTGGATCAGATATCACTTCTGCCTGATAACAGAAGAGAACCATCATCATGGGTCTCTACTTAAGTCTGTATCTTGGTGAAAAATGCACGTCCTTCAGTGTCTTGCCTCAGCTGTTCCCCTCTAATCCTGTAGGTTTTGACCAGAACAGCCCCGGACTGATGAAAAGAGATGCTGATGGTACACGTAGATAAACTTTTCCTTGTGACTGGGATTTTAAACTGTTTTCATATAACAGTTATTTTTATTAAGTCTTGTCTGACCCTTCAGTGCCCTCTCTGAGTATCCAGCCTAGATCGGGGGGGGGTCCAGATTTATCCACAATGGGTTGGTGTGGGTGTATGTTCTTATTGAAATGAAGAAGAACCCCTAATTGTGCTTGTGTATTGAAGCAGTCTCAGGCTTCAAACCACTAATCTTAATCACTTAAGATTTGTTGTTAGAATTTGAACATGCAGCCACGTCAACCCTTGGTGGAGGAGGACGAAAACCATTGCACCTTAAAATTCCTTCTCATATGCATAGTTACACAAGTATAGCATTTAGTGAAATGAGCCCCTGAGTTAATCGCTGAAACTGTGCTATAAAGTTATCAAGTAGTTTACATTAAATCATAGAGAAATTTAAAGAGGCAGAGTTCAGGTAAAAAGAGTGCTTTATTGATCCTGGAGGAAATGGCTTATGTTACTACTGCACAGACACAGAGACAAGAACAATATAAAGTATACAGTCAATAAAATCAAATAAAACTCTGCATAAACACTATGTATCTTTTCATATATATCCATATAAATACTACATATGAAATGTAATATGCTAAATACACAAAATGCTCGGGTATAAATACTGTAGATAAATAACTTGTTAAGTAATTAACTAGCTACAAAAACAGTGTCTTGGAGTTGTTCTCTATGCCGAGAACAATAGGTTTTGCAGAATATCAGGCTCACATGTTTATATAAAGCATATGATTGATGCCTCTGTTTGCAGAATTGTTATAGCGTCTTTTGCTGTTGTGTTTACCCAGATTGTCAGCTTTATGTTCCTTTCATGAGAATCTTATTAAATTTGTTACAGGGTAATTTCTAACAAAATTACAATTGAGTCTAAAACCTCATGGCTAAAACCCGACTCATTGAGTATGACAGGACAGGTTTGAGTGTTGTACATAGTCAAATAAAAGCAATTAACTAAAATGTTTTTATAACAAGTAGTATCAGCACCACTTCTGGGGTGGCTGTGGGCTGAGATGATGTATTGCAGTTATAGCTATATAACACGCTGTGTAAGAGAACAACATGGAACATTTAGCAAATTCCTTAGGGTGCAGTGTAATTAAAATTGGGAATGACATCACATGTAAGTCTAATTATGCTTATTATGCTACCTTCAGGTCTTGAATCTATCTTTAAGGGTTCCAACACTCGCAGACGGAAGTAAAAGCTTAAGGTTTGTCAAAATGGGCAGCACATAATGGAGCCTGCTGCAGAATCTGTCTATAGAAGGCATTTATGGAAGCAGCTGCATAATTTAGAAGCACAACCGGGTGAACGGGTCGGAGCTTATACACTGGGTGCCCGAGGCTATTGATTTTTGAAATTCCTATGAGCCACAGCCATTGTGCAATTGTTTGTTTTTGTCATCCTCTTACATTACTTATCTCTTACCTACATTAGCACAAAGGTTTGTTTTAAAACGTTATTTCATGTTATAATGTTAAAACTAGGGCTCCAACGATCAAATATTTTTGGAATTGAGTACTTTTTTTTTTTTTTTTTTCTTTCCCCCCCTTCATCGCTTAATCGAGTAATCAGATAAATCATACTTTTGAGATTTTAAACAACTGTATCAATTGTGTGTTCTGCAACATGAAAGGCCTCTTAAAATGAGCGCTTTCTGAGCCGCGTTGTTCCGCGGGACAAGCACTCAGGCACGTCAAGCTCCACAGGCTGACAGCACTCCAGGAGATCTTTCCAACGGGACCAAGCATGAAGCTCTCCTCCCTGGGGAACCGGAGTAACGGGCATGCCCCTCCGTGGGGCAAGCACTCAGTCGTACCAAGCTCCACGGGGATCTGGAGTTACCCAAAAACCTCCCCCTATTGTTCTCTATGGGGGAAAGAAAAAAAGTGGCATGCGCCTGTAAATGCACTGGCAAGTTCAGAGCCGGCTGTCACTGACCATTTTGCACCATAGCTCAGCCGGGGAAACACCTACCAGCGCAAAACTTTACAGGAACCTTCAGCTCTTTTCGAACGTGACCGTTCCCGAAGCTCTCCTCCACGGAGAACTGGCATGATGGTCCTGTGAGCTCGAACTTTCCAAGCAGCATTGCTCCATGTGGCAAGCACACTGACACTTCAAACTCTACAGGCTGATGGGTCCTCTTGCTACTTATCGTGCCTCATCACTATCGACTCAACACAGCCTACAAATAATTACAAATACTGTATGTTCTAGCAAGCGATAGTTTTCATATCAGTTAGCAATCGTGAAAATATGTTACCTTGTAGAGGCTCCAAGCCCACTTGGAGAAGTACAGTTCACGTGAGAATGTGTTCGGTATGCACTGCACTACGTTGTCCTCCTTACGCAGTGTAAAATGGTCCCACGCTTTAGAAGTTTTCTGCCTTTTACGCACATTGGGATTTTCATTTTCCGGCATTTCCATAGAGAGTAAGATAAGTGCGCCATCATAAATCTTTGAAATGCACATCAGTTACAACAGTCTGTGTGAAACAGTGACACCGGAGCTGCGCAGTAGTCTAAAAAGCGTGAGGGATACGAGAGCAGAGACATTTTAAATAGATGGACTTTGGTGACATAAACGAAGCCTTGAGGCAAGGAATTTGCCTCGAACATTTTTTGTAATCGAATTATTCGAGTTACTCAAATAATCGTTTCAGCCCTAGTTAAAATGTTATTACCAGGCTTTTTTTCTCCTAACTGGAGAAAACACAATAACAAAAACAATGACAAAAAGCAGTCTTTTAGATCATTTGAAAGTTGTACAAGGTTTCCATTACCCTTAAAAATGGTACCAAAGTGATCTAGGGTCTCTCTATTTTATTGAAAATAAAAAGGCTAGTGGGAATGTGGAAAAATTTGGTTTTTGCAAATGTGACTTTGCTGGCTGGTGGAGGAGTAGGTAGGAAAGGAGACAGCATGCATGAAAATGTGAAGGCGAGGGAGAAACCTAAACAAGTACTTTGTTTATTCATCCTAATTGATGGTACGCGGTTGTGTTTTGTGATTTCGGATTATGAAGTAATATTCATTGGAGAGTGCAGCTAAGGTCACGAAAACTCAATATGGAGCGAACTCTGGGCAGGTGAAGTGAGAGAGAAATGGCTTCGCTGTGATTCTAATGTTGTTATGGTTTTGCTGCTGTTTCCTTTTGATTTCTGTTCAAGGTATGAGCTTAACCTTCCAGGTACTGTTATCCAGACATGGGCCTAAACCCAAGGATCATTTGTAACCTTCTATAATGAGGAATTTTAGCCTTTAAGATAAAAAAAAAATGTGGAGAAAATATCTAATTACTGTTTTTCTGATCAGTATGGCAGTGACTTAAGCTTCTGGCCTTCTGTTGATTCAAAGCAATCACAGTCCTTTTTTTCAGTCTAGGATATAATTAAAACTCCAGTGCCTATCATCATGAAACTTTCAAACTGCACTCTTTCAAACTGCAATGTTCAACTAAAATGAATTGTTGTGTAGCCCAGCTTTATGATCAAAATAATGCAACACTGCTTGTTTCAGTGTTACGAAAATAACTGTTTACATGTACACAGTAGACAGACTAAGTCCTTAGTTAGTCTAAGGAACTGAACTGAACCAAGACATTAACAAAAGCTGTATAAAACAGCAGTACTTTTTACATGTGTGGTGAGATAGTCTGACTTCACACCATCTTCATGATATAATTTTTTGTCTACTTGAAGTTTGCGTGTTCACATATATCGCTAATAGTCTGGCCCCTATCAGCTTGGACCACTTGTTTTAAGGCTACCATTTGTACTACCATTTGTTAGTGCTTGGTAGTTTTGATACAGTCTCTTAAAACTGCACCAAATTAGGACTGTATGATATGAAAAGAATATCAGTATTGTGGTTTTTCCGCCACTTTTTGCGACTGCAATGTCTTTCAATATATTAAAGATCCCGTATCATGTCCACACAGTCTGTATATGAAATCTAAGCTGCAGAAACAGCCTGTCTTCAAATCGTTTTTTGCGATGTCATTTGTATATGTCTCCTTATTCAGCTTACAGCCTTGTCCATTCATGCTGAAGTTCTAAGGAGTGTTTCAGCCCCATGCTGTCTTTTGAATGAGCTGTAATACAGTGTAGCCATTCAGGAAAAAAGCTTGGCTTTATTGACATTAAAGGCACAGTAACAAAAACAGCTTCTTTAATTCTGTGCTTGGAAAATGGTCATGTAAAATTAAATCATGATTTATGAAATATACTTGGTACACAAACCCATCAAATGTCAGGGGAGAAAAATGAAATAAAAGGAAAATACAGGCCCTTCTAAACACCTTGCCCAGACTGTGCCTTTTATGGTTACAGATTAAGGTAGTCTGTTGGATTACACGAAGACCTCAATTCATCAGAACACCCAGTAACTCACCTGGAGCCCTGATTGGTTACCCAGTGAGAAACACTATGTTTGGCTCATTTGCATATTGCAGCCTTCTGCGATATCAGTATTGCAGAAACGGATATCGCAATAACGATTAACAGACGATAAATTGTACAGCCCTATACTTAAAATTGATGCAGTTTTAAAACATTTCACAGACAAAACACCCATCAAGTGACATATGCTGCAGTGTATATATTTTGTATACAAGTGTAGAAAATGCATATTTTGTTATTTTGATTTTGCACCAAACCTATTATTCTAATAGACTATAGATGGTGAGAGTCTAATATGAATCATTGGTCTTGGCACCATTACTTTAGTCCAACTATTTCAGTGCCATGGTCTGACTGACTAACCTATTCTCTCCTGTTCTCTGAGGACACAGCTAAAGGCCCTGGCTAACATTAGACAAATCTTTGCCTTCTTTGCACCTCCACACGCACACTCAAATGTCCTTTTTGTGAGCACATACCTTTATTCTGAATCTCTTTGTACTGCTTGGAATCTCATCAAGTCAAACCCTTTAACAGTTTGCAAGAGTGCTTTTCGGCTTGTAAATTGTTGCTAAGTTCCTATTTCAGTCCACTGGATTCTGAGAGAGGCACTGAAATGTTTTTTTTTTTTTTCTTTCTCAGTGCATTTTATTTTGCTCTCCCCTCAATGTCAACAAAATAAATGCATTTTTATTACACTGAATTTACCTCAGACCTTTACCTCAGGCACTGTAGTTCACCAGTCTCCTTCCTTTTTTAATAGGTCACTGTAATTAAACCTTTTTGTTAATTATTCTTTTTTTGTCTGCTCTTTGGTGCCCTTATGTTTTCCCTGTGTCTTTTTATCACCTGTGCAAGGTGTGATGCATGAATTTGTGTCATTCCCAACTAAAGGCACCAGTTTTGTATAGAGACAATTCAGTTGAAATAATGGGGAGATGTTAATTATAAAGTTAAACTATGAAACTTTCTGTAACTACGAACATACACATATGCAGAGAGATGTTCAGAATGAAAGGAGAGGTACAATAAAGGCCTTTTAAAGTCAGTACTCTGATTCATAGTTTTCCTTTTTTCCACACTTTCTTGTTTGTAGTTAACACATTACTTTCCTGAACCTTCAGAATCCACAGTTTGTTTGTTTAAATGTATTTAACTAGTCAGACAGGTTTGGCTGCTTTCTCTATTATAGATAAGGATAAAGGCGAAAGGGATAAATGTTATGTTTCTTTTACTGTTGTCAAAAAGCCTGTTGGCGAGAGAGAAATTTAATGGGAAATGTTTGTCCTTTTAGAAAAATGTGGTCTTTTGGTAGCCTGTTGTGGGAACTAGCTCATTACTATTTGTTCAACCTTTTTAACATATTAATAGTAAAGCTAGTGTTCATACAAATATTGATCAACTTTATCAGTTTGGTATGAGGAAGTAAAAACTTGAGTGAATTGCTTGATTATAGTGTTTTATATTGCAGGTGTAACAGTACATTATCATTTCAGATTCTACAGTTAGGACTGCACATTATACCATTTTGAATTGTTGTTTGCTTGTTGGCCATTTGCAGTTCTGTTATTGCAGAAGGCCAAAATATGCAAACAAGCTCTCTAACCAGTCCATGTTTTTTTTTTTTTTGTTTGTTTGGTTTTTTTTTTTACTGTGCTCTCAGTGTTTTGACTAATTAGAGTTCCAGATGAGTGCTTGTGTGTGCATGCTTATATTAGTGACTCAAGGTGCTCCTATAATGCAACAGATGTTAATTACATTGGTAAAAATAAAGCAGTGAGTCTTTAATCACACCAAAGCATTTTGATGTGTTATAATTACAGTATATTGTAATATAATCACAATACTTGTATTTTATCCATTGCTGCCTTGGCCTTATTTCAAATCACAATTTGTCATACTGTAGTTTAAAACCAGCAGGAGATGCCATTAACCAAAAAGGCTAATCAAATAACCACAGAGAGCGATGAGAAAAGATTTAGCCTAATTTTCACTTGTAAATTGTTTGCAGTGTCAGGAATAATATCACACAACTACCCCCACCCACATGGGGCCAATGCAATGAAGACAAGTAAAATATTCAAAATAATGTTTTAACTTAAACAGTGTTGCATAATCATATTTAAACAATTTTTCAATTACATACTTCTGTGTAGTTAATCAGGACGTTTGGTATCCATGTTTTGCTTCTTTAGGTTAGTGCTGGAGATTGGCAGCAGTAGGCAGTCACAAATGAAGATAAAGGATATAGTTCAAATGTTTTCAGGGTTTTGGTATATTTCGGGTATGATAAATTCTTCTTTGTAGCCTCACTACTAATCCTTAAAAGAAAATTTTTCAAAATCTGCATTACCATTCTCAACTTGCTTAAATGACGCTCAGATCTTCATTAAGGCCACATAGGAGTTTAGGAATCAGTATGACTTTAAATTAATACAACTTCACTTCTACAGGCAGCCATTTACAGACAGCACCAAGTCAGTGACACCTTAATGGAGAGCAGGATGTGGTTTGTGCAGGGTTTTTACAGAAAGTGTTTGGGCCATTTGGAGTTGTAGTGTTTATTGGCAACATTAAAATGCATTTGGATAAGTGGGCAAAACCGCTTGGATGGCATTATGCCACTAGGGAAAGAGCAGTGTCACTTTACCACACTGTTCTTCTTCGACCGTTGTGCACCACTTGGATTTGGCGCTTTGCCACTTTGTTTTGCCTTTTTTGCTGCTGTGCTTAAAGTTCAATCAAATTCAACTTTGACTCAGTTTGACACTCATCTTTCCAAATCTCAGCCAATGGGATGATAAGAGTTCGCTGGGTTTTTGTGTTCTGAATATATCACCAAAGCCAGAGCACTGTCTGTTTTAAACTGAGATGCATGTTCAAGTCACACATTTCCTCTTTGTGTTATGACTCTGTATCTCTAGTCTTATGTAGTGCATTTTGAGAGTTTGTTTATCGTATGTTTGTTTTGTTCTTACTATGTTTAGTGTCCTTGGGTATGAGAGAGGCACTCTAAGTAAAAATTATTATTATTATTTTTATTATGATTATTATTATTATTACTATTACTACTATACGACTATAACAACATGCTTTGTAAAACTTGAAACTGTCGGGTGATTTTCATACTGTACATGTGAATGTGACTGTGATGTTTCACACTCAGACACTCAGCAGCTAATATCATGGTAAGCGAAATGCACATCTGAATGCACCCTTAGACTCCAGCTAAAGCTCTAAGCTAAATGTTTATACACTGAATGTAATGGCAATAAAGCCCTGCAAATTATGCAGTACAGAATTGGTGATGATGAATCCTCTTAGATATATTGTTGTTTAATGATTAGCATGTTCATGCTGTAAGGGCAAGATCAATATGTGAATCAACCTGAGCTATATTAATTGTTTAATTAAAATTTGAGACATTCTCTCATAATGGTTTATTGCAATTCAGAGTTAATTTGTATTGATTTAGACTGTTGTATATGAATGTTATACACGTGGGTGACAGTTTTGTAAGCATTTTTATACTTTTGTTGAAAGAGGTAAGCATGTTGAATATAGGGCAGTTTTGTCTTTTTGCCTGGTTATTTTTTATGCTTGTGGTAAATGTGACCAGGCAAATACAGAGCCCACCTGTGGCTTGAAATAGGGTCTAGTGACTTAGCTGAAACTGTACGTCTTCTCTACTTGAAACTTATTAATCATTTGTTTGCAGGACTGCTTAGCTGCCAGTCTTCTGTATGGCTTCAGAACAGTTGTACTGTATTGCAGTTAGGCTTAAAGGAGGTTTGGATAGTAGTGGACAATACCTTTGCCTTGTGGATCGGTGCTGTGTCGCACTCCTTCCGAGCTCAGGGTAACACCCCTGCTGTATAATGTAGGCTGTATTTTTAAAAGTGACTTGGCAAGGTTGCATGGACATGTTTGCTAAAATTGCAGGAAATCCCCCCCTCCCTCTCCACCCCCCTCTATGCTCCCAATTACCCCCTCCACCCCCTCTCTACCCTCCGTCTCCACCGCCCTCTCAACTATCCCTCTCCACCCCCCTCTCAACCTTCCCTCTCTGACCCACTGAGACCGCTACTGCGTCATAAACACGTTCCTGGTGCCAGTCTACTCCAACTGGCTAGCTCCCTGGATTCTCTGGTTGTTGCTGCCTCATTGCTTGTACTCCTAAACGGAAGGGATTGCTGTATATCAGCTCATCTAGGACATCCCGTTCCATGTCATGGAATTTCTTTTAAAAATTCATTTGAAAGTTTCTCTCATTACATTACATTAATTTGGCAGATGCTTTTATCCAAAGCGACTCACGAGGAAACACTCAAGTTTCAGGACAGTTGTGAGAACCGGAGGAGAGTTCTAAGTACTAAAATCTAAAAAAGAATAATGCAAGAAAATGGTGCTATCAAACTCATGGGACTTCACAAAATTATGTACCTCTGCTCCAAATACTTTTTAGTTATGATTTCTGAAGTTTAGTTCTCTGAGCTGGACTGGGTTTGAAAAGTGTGCTGAGCATTTGCAGCATGCCCCTTGAAAGTAGGTGTTGCTGAATGTCTTACTGTCTTATCAAATGAATAAGTGCATTTACCCAAGCAAATCTTGATCATTGATATTTCAGTTTTTTTTTAATTAAACTGCTTAATTATGGCATTAATTATTACGCTGTGATAACTGTTACTATATGTACAGTGATATTACAGTAAAACATAAAGCAACAACTATTTACATGAATTCATGTTGCAAATGTTAAGTGCACATTTTGACCCAGTCCAGTGAAAAAAATGAGCAGTTGGTGAGACTTATAATACAGAGTTGGAAAATTGACAAACTTAAAAACTTCATAACTCAAAAGTATTTGAAATAGAGCTATATATATATATATATATGTATGTATGTAATATATACACACACACACACACACACTGGAGGAAATAATTATTTGACCCCTCGCTGATTTTGTAAGTTTGTCCAATGACAAAGAAATGGAAAGTCTCAGAACA
>JBBJLS010070706.1:0-11677 GCA_037577275.1 Bryconaethiops microstoma | reverse complement strand
TCTCCTGTAAGCTGCTTCATCCCCTCCAGTGATGCGACCGATCACTGCAGTGTCATCCGCAAACTTCAGGATGATGTCTTTGTTGGAGGCGACAACAATGAGTGACCAACCTGTGTGGTCGGTCAACCATCCGGATACTTTAGGATTTCTCCTGTCTCCTTTTGTTTAGAGGAAAAGCTGTAGTTCTGACCCTCAAGTCAGTTTTGTATTGTTTCGTTTTGAAAATAAAAAGTAAAAGCCTTTGCCATGGAAGTCTGCCCAAGCGCCTGCCTTCATTTGGGAACAGAGGGGAACGTGACAAGCATTTTGTTTTACTTGGGTTATCTTTGTCTAATATTTAAATTTGTTTGATAATCTGAAATATTTAAGTGTGACAAACATGCAAAAAAATAAGAAACCAGTAAGGGGCGAATACTTTTTCACAGCACTGTACATGATGCTTTTTTACCCCAAACTCCCCAAAATAAAGGTTCCTAAACTGTTCTTGGTTTGCATGTATGGTTCTATTAAACATTTCAAATTTACTCGTCTCACTTACAAAAATTATTCTTTAAAGATTTGCTGGTATTACCTTGATGTGTGTCAGGCAGCTCAATAGTTTAAAAAACAGTTGCTAAAGGCTTGTGTTGTGCTCTTTAGCATGCTCTGTCCCTCAGCTGGTGCGTCAGCTGTTCAAATGCAATCCAAGCTTAGTGTAATTTAATTATGGATAATTTGTCAAATGTAAAAAAAGTATAAACATAACACTCTAAGGGTAAAGATGGTGGCATTTCAGCTGTAATCTTATATTCACTGTTAACTTGCAGTGTTGGTCAGCAATTACATGTTAGAATGTTCAGTTAGAATGTTCAATCCAGCACCAACTATCTAATTTTGGCTCCGGGAGACACAAGAGGGTCTTTGTAAAGTCAGAAAATCTTTTTCCTATAACCTGGATGAACCGCAGTGCTTATTATCAAGCATTACAGTTCATTCATCTAGAGCTTCAAACTGTCAGCAACAAATGTTATCGTCACCCAGCATTTAAAGAACAGGCTAAATGACCATATGGACTTTTCTCTTTTTCATCTCAGAGAAATATTAGTGAGATGGTTTAGGTGAAGCATTATCTCCAGCCTTCAGTATGGTTCCACACTTACTAAAAGGGAGTTTAATGCATGAAGAAATGAGCTCAAAGGGAGCCAGAGTTGAAAATGGGCCACTCGTGTGGTTTGGTCCTAAGAATGCCTGCCACCTCCTTTGAAGGTTACCACATTTCGGCTGTTAAATTATTTTTTCTTTCATCCTCTCTCTCTCCTTTCTCTTCTCAATATCTCTCTCTCGTGTGCGCTTTCTCCATTTCAACTCTCACAGATTACCATGTCATGGTTCAGTCTGGTAACTGAAAAAAAAACCCTGTTAAAATGGACTTTTTTACCAAAAAGCACCCGGCTGGCACTTCAATCTGGTCTTGCCACCGCACTCGAGATCATCCGCTTAGAATCATGGCCTTCACCAGACTGCCAATTGGCAAGGCTTAAAAGAAGCCAATGAATGTCAGTTTCAGTTTAATGCCCCGTGATAACCATGTCCACGGCCATGCCAAGAGGTCAGCCTATTGGCTCAAATCAGAAAGAGGTTATAAACTAGCCCTTCTCTCTGACTCCTTCAGATGACAGTGTATTAGCGTTATCTTGGCCTCTTCGCTTTAACCACATAAACCCATACGCATGAGATCCACTTTTTTTGGATAGGCAATCACTTTTGCAGATTAATAACCGTAGATGTCTGGACTGATACCTACTCAATTTTAAACCCTGGCCCTGACCCGATGCAGACTGGACACTTATGTTTCCAGTTGGCACTGGGGTGCTTCTTTTTATTTGCTAAGTCTACTGCTCTCCCTGGAGTCAAGATGGCATCTGCATGCAGCAGCTGCCCTCAGCAGAGGCCTCTTTAGTGTTAGTCCAGCTCACAGTGGGAGAAGAGAGTTGGTGGCAAGAACATGCTGTGGAGGGTCCAAAAGCAGCTTTGTCTCCAGAAAGACTTCACTTCCTGGACCCAAAGGAAGAGCAACGAACCAATTACCTTCTCCAACATGAATCTAACATAATGGCCAAAGCAGTTCCTGTATATAAATGGTAAGTGCAATGGATACTCTTGGCAAAAATGGTTCTATATAATACCAGCCATAGAAAGAACATTTGGTCCTATATGGAACCATAATCTTTAGGAATCATTTTAGCACTGTCAGAACAAAACTAAAAGATAATCCAAAAATATCAAAAAACACATTTGTAATTTGCAAATTACTGTAATTTGAAAATACCAGCTGTGACATCATTCATCATAAGTAAAAGTGGTCAGAAATATCATCTTGTTCTTGTTTTGAAAACATTTAAAGCCACTGAAAAGTCATTTTTTTGGAGATACAGTTTTGCTCCAACAGCAACAATTTACAGAAGGTTGCCCACCATAGAGAACAACCAACTGAAGAGCCAAACAGCTTCTGTTCATGCATTTACTTTTTTCTATTTGGTTTTGCATAGAACCAGCATCCTTTCCTAAAAACCCTAGAATAACTTTAAGGCACAACTCCGAGGTGCCGCAAAACACCTCCCAGTCCACACGACAGCAGTGGAGGGGAGGACGAGGGGAAAACGAGGTCCAGCCCACCCAAGGAGGCGGCGGCGGGGGAGGAGCAGGTAAGAATCTCTGCTCAGGAACCGAAGCCGAGGTAAGTGTCTCTGTCTCTGGAGGTGAGACGTCTGGAGCTAGAACCATGGCCGGAGTCCCGACTACCAGGTTCGGAGTGACCGGAGCTGTAGCGGCCGAGGCGGAGAACGGGGTTGAGGTGGTCGGTGTGTAGACCGGAGCTGACTCAGGTGCTTGGGCGACCAGTGTGGAGACCGGTGCTGGTTCAGGTGCTTGGGTGGCCAGTGCGGAGACTGGCGCTGGTTCAGGTGCTTGGGTGGCCGGTGCGGAGACCGGCGCTGGTTCAGGTGCTTGGACGGCCGGTGTGGAGACTGAAGCTGGGTCAGGAGCTTGGGCAGCTGGTGCGGAGACAGGCACTGGGTCAGGTGCTTGGGCAGCCAGTTCGGAGACAGGCTCTGGTTCAGGTGCTTGGGTGGCTGATGCAGAGACCGGCGCTGGTTCAGGAGCTGGAGTCGGCGAGTCCAGTGCGGGGACCGGATCAGGAGCTGGAGTCAGCGAGTCTGGTGCGGGAACCGGATCAAGAGCTGAAGTCGGCGAGTCCGGTGCGGGGACTGGAACGAGAGCTGGAGTCGCCGAGTCCGGTGCAGGGACTGGAACGAGAGCTGGAGTCAGCGAGTCCGGTGCGGGAACCGGACTAGGGGCTGGAGTCGGCGAATCCAGTGCAGGAACCGGACTAGGGGCTGGAGTCGGCGGGTCCGGTGCGGGAACCAAATCAGGGGCTGGAGTTGGTGGGTCTGGTGCTGGAGCCATGGGAAGAGAGCTGCTGCGCACTTGAGCCATGCGGAGAGCTGCTGCACACTTAAGCCACGGGGAGAGAGCTGCTGTGCGCTTGAGCCACGGGGAGAGAGCTGCTACGTGCTGGGTCCACGGGCGGAGAGCTGCGCACTGGGACCACGGGAGGAGAGCGGCGTGCTGGGGCCATGGCCGGAGAGCGGCATGCTGGGGCCACGGACGGAGAGCTCAAGCTGTGTGCTGGGGCCACAGGCGGAGAGCTGTGCACTTCGGCCACGGGCAGAGAGCTGCGTGCTGGGGGCACGGGCATAGAGCTGCATGCTGGACTGGCTGGCACTGAGGAGAAGGCTTTTGGATGGGTAGGGGCCGCTGAAGAGACTTCTGGGCTGGAAGTGGGTTGAGTGCTGGAGCTGAAGTTAAACTGAGGACTGGAACGAGAGCTGGAGCTGGGTTGAGTGCCGTAACTGGAGCTGGAACGAGCTGGAGCTGGACTGGGTCTTGAAGCCGGACTGGATCTTGGAACTAGAGCTGAACTAGAACTGGATCTGGTTTGAGGACTGGAGTTGGAGCTGATTGGGGCTGATGAGAAGGCTGCTTGACAGTACTGAGCTGTAGAGAGGGTCGACTGGAACTGTAGAGAAGGTTGTTGGGCTGGATATGGCTGAACAAAGCGGAGCTGAGATGGCTGAAACTTGGTTGAGTGGAGCTGAGCGAGGTGGGGCTTGTCTGAATGAATCTGAGCTGGTCAAAGCTTGACTGAGTGGGGCTGAGCGAGCTGAATCTGAGATGGCGGAGGCTTGACTGAGTCGAGCTGAGCTGGCTGGAACTTAGCTGGATTGAGTTGAGCGAGCTGGTGCTGAGTTGAGCTGTCTTGCTCCTGCAGCTGCCATGGAGGCCGCCATCTTGTTTCTGGTAGGGGGAATGCGTGATGTAGAGGTCGATAGCGATGACTGCAGGTTGTACGCCTCTATGGGAGCTGCTATTTTGGATATAGCACGGGATCCCCTTCGCCTCCATGGCTTCCCCATTGAATCAGAAACGGGGAGTTCAGCGAGGAATCCCCGTAAATCAAATACCATGGGTGGATCCTCCGGTCATCCACTCCACCCATACTTTAATTCCTCTTCCTCTGAACTAAAGTATTCCATGGGTTCGGAAGGTTTGTACTGACTGGTTCCTTTGTTCCGCTGGTTCCTGCGTCTAGCACTCGCCGAGCCCCGTGGCATCGGAGTCCAGTCTGCTGTGCCTCAGGGATGGGAGCATTCTGTCACGTTTCGACCTGGTCCAGACAGAAATGAGTAGAAAGAGGCACATGCGCAGACTGACATGATAACGAAACAGAGTTTTAATGACAACACAGAACAGAAATAAACAGAACAGAAACCAGGCACGATGACCAAATCCCAATAACACGAACAGAAAGGTGGACACAGATCGAAGAGTAGGTGATGGTATGCTCCCATGACAAAAGACTACAACTAACCAACTAATATACCCCGTGGCAACCAATAAACAACCAGTATGTGATTAGGGCGATTCAGTTCAGCTGAGAGTGGGTTCCAGCCTATTTTCCAATAGTGACCTCTAGTAGTCGCTGACTGGTACTGTGACCGTATTCAGTTCAGCTGAAAGAGAGTTCCAGTCCGTTGTCCAACAGCGACCTCTAGCGGTCGCTGACTGGTACTGTGACAGTACCCCACCTCTACGGCACAACTCCGAGGTACCGCAAAAGAGCTCCCAGTCCACATGATAGCAGTGGAGGGGAGGACGAGGGGAAAACGAGGTCCACCCCCCCAGGGAGGCGCCGGCAGGGGAGGAGCAGGTAAGAATCTCTGCTCAGGAACAGAGGCAGAGGTAAGAGTCACTGTCTCTGGAGGTAGGACATCTGGAGCTAGGACCATGGCCGGAGTCCCGACTACCAGGTTCGGAGCTACCGGAGCTGCAGCGGCCGAGGCAAAGAAAAGGGTTGAGGCGGTCGGTGCAGGGACCAGTGCTGACTTGACCAGTACGTACACCAGAGCTGAGTCAGGTGCTTGGGCGACCAGCACGAAGACCGGCACTGGGTCAGGTACTTGGGCGGCCAGTGCAGAGACAGGCGCTTGTTCAGGTGCTTGGGCGGCCGGTGCGGAGACTGGCGCTGGTTCAGGTGCTATGGCGGCCGGTGTGGAGACAGGCGCTGGATCAGGAGCTGGGGTGGCTGGTGCGGAGACTGGTGTTGGGTCAGGTACTTGGCCGACCGGTGCGGGAACCGGATCAGGAGCAGAAGTCGGCGAGTCCGGTGCGGGAACCGGATCAGGAGCTGGAGTCGGCAAGTCTGGTGCGGGAGTCCTGTGCGGAAGCCACGAAGAGAGAGCTGCTGCACGCTGGGGCCAGGGGCGGAGAGCTGCGCGCTGGGGCCATTGGTGGAGAGCTGCACGCTGGGGCCACGATCGGAGAGTTGTGCGCTGGGACCACTGGCGGAGAGCTGTGCACTGGACTGGCTGGCACTGAAGAGAAGGCTTTTGGATGGGTAGGGGCCGCTGAGGAGACTTCTGGGCTGGAACTGGGTTGAGTGCTGGAGCTGGAGCTGGAGCTGAACAGATTACTGGAACTGGAACTGGAGCTGGAGTTAAACTGAGGACTGGAACGAGAGCTGGAGCTGGGTTGAGTGCCATAACTGGAGCTGCAACTGTAGCTGGTGCTGGACTGGGTATTGGAGCTGGACTGGATCTTGGAGCTGGAGCTGAGCCGAGTGCTGGAGCTGGAGCTGGGTTGAATGCTGGAACTGGAGCTGGAATTAAACTGAGGACTGGAACGAGAGCTGGAGCTGCGTTGAGTACCGTAACTGGAGCTGGAACTGTAGCTAGAGCTAGCACTGGACTGGGTGTTAGAACTGGACTGGATCTTGGAGCTGGAGCTGAACCGAGTACTGGAGCTGGAGCTGGGTTGAATGCTGGAACTGGAGCTGCAACTGTAGCTGTAGCTAGCACTGGACTGGGTGTTGGAACTGGACAGGATCTTGGAGCTGGAGCTGAACTGAGTACTGGAGTTGAAGCTGGGTTGAATGCTGTAACTGGAGCTGAAACTGGAACTGGATTTGGATTGAGGACTGGAGCTGGAGCTGATTGAGGCTGATGAGAAGGCTGCTTGACTGTCCTGAGCTGTAAAGAGGGTTGATTGGAACTCTAGAGAAGGTTGTTGGGCTGGATATGGCTAAACAGAGCGGAGCTGAGATGGCTGAATCTTAGTTGAGTGAAGCTGAGCGAGCTGGGGCTTGTCTGAATGAGTCTGAGCTGGTCGAAGCTTGACTGAGTGGGGCTGAGCGAGCTGAATGTGAGATGGCGGAGACTTGACTGAGTCGAGCTGAGTTGGCTGGAACTTAGCTGGATTGAGTTGAGCGGGCTGGTGCTGAGTTGAGCTGAGTCTCGTTGCCCCTGCAGCCGTCATGGAGGCTGCCATCTTGTTTCTGGTAGGGGGAACGCGTGACGTAGAGGTCGGTAGCGATGACTAGCGGTCGGACGCCTCTATGGGAGCTGCCATTTTGGATCTAGCACGGGATCCCCTTCGCCTCCGTGGCTTCCCCGTTGAATCAGAAACGGGGAGTTCAGCGAGGAACCCCCGTAAATCAATTACCACTAGGTATCCTCTGGTCGTCCACTCCACCCATACGTTAATTCCTCATCCTCTGAACTAACGTATTCCATGGGTTCAGAAGGTTTGTACCAACTGGTACAGTAGTGTTCAGTATTGTACAGTATTGTTCAGTACTTCAGAGTAGTGTACAGAATTGTTCAGTAGTGTACAGTATTGTTAAGTAGTGTACAGTATTGTGCAGTATTGGACTGTATTGTTCAGTATTGTTCAGTACTGTACAGTATTGTTCAGTATTGTGCAGTATTGTTCAGTACTGTACAGTATTGTGCAGCATTGTTCAGTATTGTTCTGTATTGTACAGTATTGTTCAGTAGTGTACAGTATTGTTCAGTATTGTTAAGTACTGTACAGTATTGTTCAGTATTGTGGAGTATTGTTCAGTAGTGTACAGTATTGTGCAGTATTGTTCAGTACTATACAGTATTGTACAGCATTGTTCAGTATTGTTCCGTATTGTTCAGTATTGTTCAGTAGTGTACAGTATTGTTCAGTATTGTACAGTATTGCACAGTATTGTTCAGTATTGTTCAGTAGTGTACAGTATTGTTCAGTAGTGTGCATTATTGTTCAGTATTGTACTTTATTGTTCAGTAGTGTTCAGTATTGTGCAGTATTGTTCAGCAGTGTACAGTATTGTTCAGTATTGTCTAGTATTGTTTTGTAGTGTACAGTATTGTGCAGCATTGTTCAGTAGTGTACAGTATTGTGCAGTATTGTCCCATATTGTTCAGTAGTGTACAGTATTGTACATTATTGTTCAGTACTGTACAGTATTGTTCAGTATTGTTCAGTATCGTGCAGTATTGTTCAGGAGTGTACAGTATTGTTCAGTAGTGTACAGTATTGTGCAGTATTGTTCAGTATTGTACAGTATTGATCCAAATTGTTCAGTGGTGTACAGTATTGTGCAATATTGTTCAGTAGTGTACAGTATTGATCCAAATTGTTCAGTGGTGTGCGGTATTGTTCAGTATTGTGCGGTATTGTTCAGTATTGTACAGTATTGTACAGTATTGTTCAGTATTGTGCAATATTGTTCAGTATTGTGCAGTATTGTTCAGTACTGTACAGTATTGTACAGTATTGTGTTGTCTAGTGGAGGAGCACTGAGGGACACGCCCCCTACACAAACGGACCAATTGGAAAGCAGCTCGCAGGGTGGGCACTTCTTATCTCTGGTGAAAAGGAAATGAGTGCTAATACTCATGTACTTTATGTAGTAATATGGTTTGAAATGGTTTATTTCCAACACTGGGGGTTATCTGAGGTAATATAGTTTGAAAATAGTTTATTTCTGTTACTAATTGATAATTTAACTCTTAAGACCTGTGTTTCGGGAAAATTTGTGGTGAACCGGGAGAAAACATTTTCTGTTCTCGCCACGAGAGACGCGTTCAACCCGGTTGCTATGGTAACGGGAGTGGCCTCTCATCTGGCCAATCAGCACACTGAACTTTTAGCCAATAGTCGTGCAGGGGGCGGGGTTTAGCGGTCAACGGATTAAAATCTCTCCCCGCCCGAGTGATCTCTGGGTTCCCCCTCCAGGCCAGACGGGGGCGCTAGCGCTATAACAGTGTTGCAAAAACCGGCAAACCAGCGAAGCAGCAGCAGGGCGCCGAGTTACAGTGTGTTTCGAGAAACAGGAGCTGTAGATACAGTTTATTTATCACTTTTCACTGTTTATTAATCACCTTTTCACTGTTTATTAATCATGCTGTTTACACTGTGTTTAACTCCTCTCAAAGAAATAGCTGAAGAGAGAAACAGGAGCTGAAGGTAAAGAGTTTGTCACTTTTTCACTCTGTTTACACTGTTTAACTCTTACAGAAACAGGAGCTGAGGGTAAAGATCTTAGTTTTGGAAGGAAATCACTGACTGGTTTGGTTTGGTTTGTAAGACTGTTGCATAAGCTACGGGATGGGTTTGCTGGGGGGCGTAGAGTGAAGAGGAGCTTTGCAGGGTGAGGGGATGGTGGCATGCGTAGTGGCTAAAACAATTTCATGTTTTTACATTATTTGAGCCAAATGCTATAAAAAGTTGTGGTTTACTAGTGACTGCACATATGTATATATGGTTTTTTATTGGTTTAAATGTTTGTCTTTTTTGAAAGAGGCAGAATTTGCTTTGTCTTGGTATTACTTCAAGCTGAACACAGAACCGACTAGCAGCGTGTTTCAGCGCAGACATCCACCTCCATTATCAGGGTCTTTTTAAAACAATGGCAACAGAGAAGAAGGGCCTTTCAAAGGAATTCGCATCCATGTATTCTTCTGATTTTAAAATTAAAAGCATAAAGATACTGTAACGGCTCCTAATGTTTTCTTCTCGTCAGAAATTATGCCACTCTTCGACTGATGTTCAACCGATGCTGTTTAATGTCTTCATTTTCTCACAAGTAGCAAACCAAACATCGCGGAAAAACCGATAACTTTTACAACTCAATTCTTTCCCCTTTTTACATGTGGTAGCCATCCGTGTGGCTCATTAATTAAACATCGCATTTACACGGTTATGAAAATAACATGAACATTAACAAAAAAAAGCACTAAACAAAACATTAACACACCGTGTGCGCCTTCTGACTAGAAATTAGGAGATATTACTGCATTTCAGCATTCAGCTCTCAATCTCAACTTATTCTCATGCTGTTTGTGCTGACTTTGACATTGTCTTCTGTTCATTAAGCTAGATCATGTGACCACATAAAGTAGCTCATTCCGCTAAACAGTAGGTGACACTATTAACAACCCCCCCCCCCCCCCCCCCGGATTGTTACAGCCCAAAACATTATAGTTCGCATACCAGACAGAATGTAGTGAGTATGGGTGGGGACAGGCTCAGTCCTGGATGTTGCCAAACCCTTTGGAATATGAACAGCAGCAGTGTTGTTGATGTTGAGAGGTGGGTGCTGGATTTCCGGAAGTCTTATCATCTCTTTTGTCTTGTAGACAACGGTTGCACTTTCACCAGACAGCCACTCTTGAGACTGTGTATGCTGAGATCTTGATGAGACCCACCACCATTATGTCATTTGGTTAGAGCTAGAATCTGCTGAGCAATTATGTCAAGTTAAGTAAAGTGAAATAGGTTTTATTGTCATTTGAACCATACACACACAGTACACAGTGAAACAAAACAACTTGCCCCCAAGAACAGAACATCACAAGACCAGAAGTGCAGACAGGATAAAAGAGTGTGCAAGGAAAAAAAACAAAAGAACAACTGGACAAGACAATTGATGATAACTACAGTCTGGATTAGTGCATTATTTTGACAGGTACTGTATTCTAGCAGCAAAGAGTTGTGTGCAAAAATTTAGAAAAGAGGCAGATAGCAATAAATGTGATTGTGCAAATATAGCAGCAACAGGACAGAGAATGTGCAGTGTAATAAATTAAAATGGTATTTACAGAGACAAAGTTTGAGTTGTTCAGGGTAGGGTATGTTGGGTGTTTGTGTGTGTGTGTGTGAGAGGGTAAAGTTGGTTTCAGTTCTGGTTGAGGAGTCTGATGGCCTGAGGAAAGAAACCTGTTCTGTTCTGGCCATCGAGGCCCGTATGCTACAGAATGTTTTGCCAGAAGGGAGGAGGAAAGTGTGTAAGGGGTGAGTGAGGGTTGTGCAGGGTCATCCACAGTGCTGGTGGCTTTGTGGTACAGCACGTTATGTAAATGTCCATGACAGAGGAGAGAGAGACCCCAATGATCTTCTCAGCTGTCCTCACAATCCTCTGTAGGGTCTTATGATCCAAAATTCCCATACCAGGCTGTGATGCAGCTACTGAGAATGCTGTCTATGGTCCCCCTGTATAACATGGTGAGGATTGGGGTTGGAAGGTGCGCTCTCCTCAGTCTGTGCAGGAAGTAGAGACGCTGCTGGTCTGTCTTGGTGACGGAGCTGCTGTTGAGGGAACTTGGTGCTTTGAACCATCTCCACTGAGGAGCTGCTGATGTTCAGTAGGGAGTGATCACGTTGCATCCTCCTGAAGTCAACAACCATCTCTTTTCTTTTATCCGCATTCAGGGACGGGTTGTTGGCTCTGCACAGTCCGTCAACCGTTGCACCTCCTCTCAGTTCGCTGCCTCATCCCGCTGATCAAACCCACCACTATTGTGTCATGGAGTAGATTTCCCCGTGGGCTCACTGTTGAGCGCATCGAACCACACAGAGACGGCATTCAAAGTATTGGGGCTGGAAGCATCACTGTCACAGGGGGAAGGTGGTGGTTTGTAGTCTATAAGTAAGTAAGTAAAGCTTTGTCATTCCAGCCATATACTTATAGCACACAGTGAGATGAAATATCATCCTCCTGGACCATCGGTGCAACATACAACACAATAGAACTGCAGTACTCAGACAGATCAACAGTGAGGGTAAAAAGGGGAGATTACAAGTAACTTACAGTGCTGTGAAAAAGTTTTTTTTTTTTTTTTGCATGTTTGTCACAGTTAAATGTTTCAGATTATCAAATAAATTTGAATACTAGACAAAGATAACCCCAGTAAACCCAAAATGCAGTTTTTAAGTGATTTTATTTATTAAGGGAAAAAAAACTATCCAAACCTACATGACCCTATGTGAAAAAGTAATTGCCCCCTAAACCTAATAACTGGTTGTGCCA
>JBBJLS010070705.1:0-11677 GCA_037577275.1 Bryconaethiops microstoma | reverse complement strand
TCTCTCTCTCTCTCTCTCTCTCTCTCTCTCTCACACACACAAACACACACACACACACACACACACACACACACACATACAAACACACACACACGCACACACACATATACGCCAGCTGTTTCACTCTGCAAAACACTCCACTTTCTCACCTCACAGACAGAGTCTGGACCTGACTCTATGCTATACAATGCTATACGTTGATTACTGTCCAGTAATTTAATCAATTTTTAATGTTTAAAGTTATAAATCATAGCACATTTACATTCTGCACCAGGATATTATTGGTTAATATTATTTCCCCCACATGATGCAATTAAAATTCAGAAGTCATTTTAAAAACCCGCAAGAGACATTACGTTTTGGTTAAAAATGATGTGATCATTTTGCCTTTTAAATCATATAACAATGATGAATTGTGACTGATATGACCAAGACTTTTTTTTCCAGGTTGATTTTAAATGTATTGTCTGTTTCAAATCCAAATGTCATGTTATTGAGAGGAAAGCAGGGGAAACCTGTTGACATTTTGTTAGTCCTTAGACAAGAACATGCAGTTTTCGCCACAAAAGCAACTTTTTTTGGAAAACTAAAGGGACAGAATGGCCTTTTGGTTGCCAAAGGTTATGTTTAGGTTTAAGGTTCAAGCCCCACCTCCTCAAGTCAATTCTCCATCCTCCTAATACTCCATTCATTGCAGCTCACAGTATTTGTGTGGCACTTGAAACATGAGACATCAAAGACCTGACTGAATTGTAACAACTTCCAAACACAGCAATGTAAATCCTTTCTGGCTGAGATAATAAACAGAACTCAAGTTCTGAACCCAAACAGTTTATATCAGTGGATATCTCTGGTAATTAGTGTTACTCAGCCAGTAGACAATGCAGTATCTTAGCATGTCAGTGTGACTGTTAATAATAATAGGTTCAGCTGATACCTATGTTAAGGAAAAAAGTCATTGCTGAGGAAGGTATGCTTGGTAATTATGTTTCACTATACAGTGACAAGTAAGATAAGTGAACTGCTTTGATGCAGTTGCTAATAGCACATGCTTTCATTTGTGTGTGCGTGTGGTTTGTGTGTATCTCATAAAAATGACATTTTTAAAAAATAAACCACATGTTAGAAATGTAGAACCCTTTCCCCTCTATTTGTGTATGGTCCACGGTTATGTCAGCTTTGTATTGCCTTCTGAACTCACCTTATTCATTCTGTTGCCATGGCAACAGAGCAAAGACCTACACACACACACACACACACACACACACACACACACACACTCTGAATAGACTTACAAGTCTCTCCAGGATGGCTTCAGTCCAGGTAAAGAAACAAACACCCACAGCCCTAAATCTAGAACATGGGCTCTCCTGTGTCCCAGCAGTGCAGCACTGCGTTTTTAATCTGCAGCACAAGCAGCTCCATGGGTACACAGTCTGCACAACTACAATTCTCCAGTTAACTCTACATGTCTCTGATGGCTGTATGCAATGTCCAGCAAAGCATTTGAGAGAGAGAGAGAGAGAGAGAAGAGAGAGAGAGAGAGTGAGAGAGAGAGAGAGAAAGAGAGAGAGATGCAGTACTGATTACTAATGTTCATTTTGTCATCCATGTGATTATATACATAAGCAAGGGTTTTTTTCTTTGTTCTTTTTGATTATTTTGGTGAACAGGGTGACCTGTTATCTGTTATGCTTATCGTTAAAGGGAACCTGGGTAACCCATCCCCTTAATCTGGGTTAATGCTCACTGTTGCAGCTGCTACTACCTGGGCTACTGAACCAAAGTTAAGTAAGGCAGGTGAAAAAGGGCTCAGCTGGGTACAGTTGGTTGGGAAAGCCCCTCTTTAGGACCGACAGTGGGGCTGGGAACATCCATTGATGTTGTGTTGCTCTGCAGATTAGACAAATTTAGATAAACCCAATTCACACCCTTACAATTGGATAAGGAAATGGAGTTTGGTTGATGTCCCTCAATAATCTAAGTTTATTTGAGTTTGGCTACCGTCGTACACCGTATGGACAAAAGTATTGGGACCGTTGGCACAGCAAGGACTTTAATGACATTGCATTCTAATACAAAAACTTTAATATGAAGTTGGTCCTCCTTTGCAGCTATAACAGCTTCCACTCTTCTTGGAAGGCTTTCCACAAGACTTTGGAGTTTCTGTGGGAATTTGTGCCCATTCATTCTGTAGAGCATTCATGATGTAAGACACTGATGTTAGACGAGAAGTCCTGGCTCGCAATCGCCGTTCCAGTTCATCCCAAAGGTGTTGGATGGGGTTGAGCTCAGGGTGGGCCAGGCAAGTTCTTCCATACCAAACTTCCGTACCATACTTTGTGCACTGGGGTCACAGTCATGCTGGAATAGAAAATGGCCTTAGCCAAACTGTGTCCACAAAGTTGGAAGCATGGTGTTGTCCAAAACATCTTGGTATGCTGAAGCATTAAGTTTGCCCTGCACTGGAAGTAAGGGGCCTAGTCTAAACCATGAAAAACAGTATGTACCAATACTTTTGTCCATATAGTGTAGATATGCATATTAAAGACCTGGATAGCAGAGAGAGGGCCTACTATTCAAACCACTGCTCCTCTCCCCCAGGCCTACATGCTGAGTTAAAAGATGAGTACTGCTCCTGTACTCCTACTGATGAAGGTTATCCTGAAGGCCACTGAGCATGACCCTTGTGGCTCACCTACAGTCGCTTCATCTTCCCCTGCTGTCATAGCAGCAGCCCAGGATGGAAGAGCCGGCCCTGAAATTTTAATGCATGGCAATTAAGCCTTCACAATCGGTTAAGTGGGTTGGTGCACTGGCAATGGAGACGGAGGAGCTGTGGGACGAGGATGGGAGGGGAGAGCGGTGGAGGGGAACGGAGAGTGAGATGGAAGTGGAGGTGATGGAGAAATAAAGGAGCGATTGAGAAGAAGGTGTAGAAAGGAAAACATGTAACTGTATAATGTTAAACATTAAAATGCTAGGCAAAACTACGATGATTACCGCAAAAAACAATGGAACTGAACATCATTTATGAATAACACTGGAGTATTTGATTCAGTATGCGTGTTTCTATGCATGCATATTTAACATTTTGTTTCTGGAAAGGAAACAACAATGTAGTATAAAGCACTGTTTCAGAACCTTAGCCCTTGAGATCCTCCTGCTTTGCACATTGTAGTGCTTCTCTACTTTAACAAGCCCACTTTGACCCAGTAAGGAGTTGTCAATGAACTGATTAGTTGGATCAGGTGTCTTGGGAGCAAAGAAAACACCTCCAGCATCAGGGTTGGAAAACACTAATATATGGGACGCTTCGTCACTCGTCTGCACAAACATGGAGCTTTGCAGTACAACAACTACAGCACCTCTGAAAGTAAGTTTCAATTGATCTTTTTTTTTTTTAAAGAACTAGCTTTCAAATATGATGTGTATGTTTGGAGAGCCTTTTTATTATTTTAAAGAACCTCTACATAAAAGACATATTTTGTGCCAAATGAAGATTTATCCTAAACCATACATCCTGGCCAACTATTTATTAATGTGAGAATACTGCTGATACTTGCTTGGTATTGCATGAGCATATTTTAAGTGTGAAATGTATTTAATTTAGTTCATTTAATTGAGTTCATTTAGTTCATTTAGAACTACAAATGGTTTGTGCCAATGTTTTTTTTTTCTTTCACTTCTTCTAACTGTAATAGAACATGTTAATCATTTTAATAGGTCTATTAAGCCCACGTCTATATTCATAGTTGTCTTTCCCTGTGATTAATGTATAATTTTAATGAAATTACGAGCTTTCAGAAAAAAACATTTTTGCGTCACTTCAAGCCCAAAATAAAAGTACCAACCTTAAACAACAGTCAAAAGAAGAAATGATTAATGAGCACAAAGCAACCCTCATTAAAAAGACAGAACCGTTTGATTTTAGTAGTGTAGGCACCTGCTCATGCAACATTTTCCTGAAATCACAGATATTAGTAGGGAGCATTTGGTTGGGAGCCCCCTTAGCTGCAAAAACAGACTTTAACGTTCCTGGACAGTTTTGCACTAAATGCTGCAGTATTGTGGTGAAGATTGCATTCATCCACAAAAACATGGACGCCAGAACCATTATAGCAGGCCCCCCACTTTTCAAAATCATTTGATTTGTCCCCTCGACTTTCCCCAACAGCCGAGACGTAGAGCTCTGCGCGCACCCCACCCCCCGACAACAGCCGAGAACAGCCCCTCCCCCACATTAAAAAGGTTTCTGGCCTCCATGCACAAAAGCATTAGTGAAGTCAGGTACTGTTGGACGATTATGTATTGATCACAAGTGCCACGTCATTAAATGACACCATTTCTCCAGAAAACACAATTGAACTGCTCCACAAGCCAGTGCTGGGGGTCTTTATACCCCTCAAATTGATGCTTGATATCAATTGATGCTTGAACTCATGTCTGACTGCGTCATAACCTGTCCTATAAGCAGTGCTTTTCTGCGACGATTATATATTATATATTATATATAATATATAGCGTGTTCAATGAGTGCACCTTAAAGCAGCTGACTTAATCAACAAGGAAAATGAATTAACAAAATGATGTCTAAAATTTGAACGCATGGTGTCACACCCGTGGCTGAAAAAATGCTAGTATAAATTACTGAATGGAGTGAGTAGATTTTAGTTATTTAAAAAGAAACATAAATAAGTGAATTTGATACATCAACTCCCTTCCTTGCACTATTAGGTTTCTACTGTGGTTTGCTAGAAAATACACTATATGGACAAAAGTACTGGGACGCCTGGCTATTACACCAGAAGGGACTTTAAGTATGTCCCAATACGTTTGTCCATATAATGTATATACCAAAGATCTTCAGTTCTGGCCCTGGAGAGCTGAATGTCAGCCCAGTTACTACCAACAGGAGCCAACACACCAACTAAACCTGGTAATTAACTGATAAGTTTCATCAGTGGTGTTAAAACAGGGGACCACCAAGCTGCATTGTTTCCTTTACCAATTAAACAATCAAGACAGTGATTCTAGATGTGTCAGATACTGTCACTGTGTATCTTGAGTATTCATATGGAGAAAAGAAATCTTGGATTAAGTGTATGTTCAAGGTCGTTTGTGCTAATACTACAGTGTGTATATATTTGACTTGGGGATGACAGACAGGGCTGAACTTCCCAGCATCATCCAGCCAAGGGTAAACCCGGTCAATAGAGTCAACTGACTCATGTTAATGTATAAGAAGACTATATGGGTCTCTGCAGAATGGAGGTCTAAAGGAATGGAAAGGAGGAACAAGGACAGATCAATAATGAATACTGGTAGTGAGGCTTGGCTGTGAAATACATCATTCCTAGAGAGAGAGGGGGAGAGAGAGACATGAGATGATTTCATGTGTTTATATTCCTGCTTTTTAAAGATAAATTTATGTGTGTTTAAGGTTTAGAACAGCATATAAGCTGCAACCACTCATTTCTAGAGTGGTAATAAAGTGGTGGGTGTGACTGATCAGAATGTTCAGCACACTCAAGGCATTAAGAAAGAGGCCAGCATTTATTCAGTACATCATACTTTCTCAGTAACGTACATTTTCTTTGCAGAAAACCAGCTGCGAATGATAAGGAACCAATATCGTGACAATTGGACCGATACAAATGGTCCAAATTACGTCTTGTTAGCGTACATTAAAGTCATTGTTTTTTCTTTCTCCCATAAAGTTCCTGTTTGAGTTTTGTTGCAATAGCTACACTTAATAATATTTCCTACTTCTTAGTCAAAGTCACTAAATCAGTAACTGTACAAAGAGATTGGGGCATACTTCGTAATATATTTTTTACTGACAGATTAATCATATTACACTGTTACTTGAGTTTGTTCACTAATGATGTTCTAATCAAACCTTTCTGCCCTTTCCTCATTAGGGCGGGAGTGAGGGCACAGTAAATTGAGCCTGTTCTCCGGCATGAAATGTTTCATCCAGGACTGGGAGTGTTTCCGCTGCTGGTCAATTTCAGGAAGCACAAGCAGCCACCTGTAGTCAAACACTATTGATCGGTCTTGCATGGCTGATTGAATATTTAAACCTTTTCAAGTTGGAAAAATACTTGTTCTTGTACTTCTAGAATTGGAGCAGAGAAGCAAATAGGGCTTTATCACCTCAACCCTTAAAAAAAATTGATGACATGTTAAAGAATAAGAACCAGGTTTGGTTCAATAAAGAGCATTTCAGTTGAGATTTCTGTAATAAAATAAAATCCAAAAACTCTTCTTTGGCGTGGATGAAAAAAACTCTCTTGGCCTTTCAGATTTTATAGTTCTGTCTTATCCTATTAAACATACTACTTTCAAACAAGACACTTTAGTGGTTACACAAGCTACACAAAATCAGTCAGTGGTCAGTTCCTCACTAGTAGTGATGCTGACTCAGCAACACTAGTACAAGCACCACACACACTACTCTTCCAACACTAACTGCTGTCCTGAGAACACCCCCCAAACAATATCTTGTAAATATTGTTTTACTGTTATTAGAAACAGACCATTGATCAATCGGACAGAGAATGGTTGACAAACCTTTGGATTGCAGTCTGCAATTTTACACATATGTAGTGGACATTTAAGGTAGTTAGATCTCATATGGTGTCCAATAAGTGGTTCTTCACTACCACTCAAAAGCTTATAATCACTTATCAGATTAGTAGGTTGGTCTTTTTATGTAAGAATAATTTATGCAGCATCCTATTTAACATTATAACTGAAACAGAAAGAGTAGTTATGTCAGTTATGTTTGATTCAATCTTGTATGCAGCAATTTTACAGTTTCACAAAATCCTTTCATTAAAGAGCCCTGGCATGAAGCTGCTGCCATTGTTTTCCATTTTTAAAAGCAATTTGCAAACTTTTGAAACACAACAAGCATATATATGTTAAATGAAAATGAATGAAAATTACACATATGCATTGTTCACAGTAATCATTAGGCCATGGGTGCTGGAACCATTATATTAAATCAAATAATTCACAAATCTAAAAAATTTGTCTCGTCCCCCCAATGTATCCACCCAGTGATTTGTATGGAGAAAACACGCGAGACACCGAGTGTAGCAGGAGCACCCCCTCCAGAACACAGTCGAGACGCGGAATGCAGCCCCAAATGTATAACATCATCAGTAACTCAAGAGTCCAGCTTTTCTCAGCTGCCTCAGAAGGGAAGGGTAACTATGACCTCTGGGTCACTTTGCTTTTAGCCAGCTTTTTGTCAGATCAGTTAGTTCTCCTTTGGGGCAAGTAAGTGCTAATCACGTAACATTAGCTGCAGGGCAGCACTTTCCTTAACAGCAGCATGTGCAGAAGAGCTACAGAGCTACACCTAAGCCCTATTCCAGCTGAATTAATATTACCTGGAGAGGTTTCATAATGTAATTATGACTAAAATCCACTGGAACACACCTGCCATATTAATGCTTTTCCCGTCTATCATCATTCTCATCATCTGACATTCAAATATTCATCAAATTCAATGAATAAAGTGCACTAAACTAAGCAGTATGCACCAATCAGCCATAATATTTGAACCATATACCTAATATTGTGTTGGTCTCTTTTGTGTCAGCAAAATAGCTCTTACTCATTGAGGCATGGACTCCACAAGACCTGTGAAGGTGTGCAGTGGGATCTGGCACCAAGACCCTAGCAGCAGGTCCTTTTAGTCCTGTAAGTCTCCATGGATCAGAATTACACTGTATGGACAACAGTATTGGAACGCCTGACCATTATACCAACAGGGGCTTTAAATACATAGATTTTAATATGGAGTTGGTCCCCCTTTGCAGCTAGAACAGCTTCCACTCTTCTTAGGAAGGCTTTCCACAAGATTTTGATGTTTCTGTTGGAATTTGTGCCCGTTTATTCTGTGGTCGGGCACTGATGTTGGACGAGAAGGCCTGGCTCGCAATCTCGGTTCCATTTCATCCCAAAGGTGTTGGATGGGGTTGAGGTCAGGGCTCTGTGCAGCCAAGTTCTTCCACATCAAACTCATCCTACCGTGTCTTTATGGACCTATAGAAAAGTTTCTTCCCCAAACTCTGTCCACAAAGTTGGAAGTATGACGTTTTCCAAAATGTCTTGGTATGCTGAACCATTAAGATTACCCTTCACTGGAAATAAGGGGTCCAAACCCTGGAAAACAGGTGTGTCCCAATAGATGTCCATATAAGATCAGATAAACCTTTATTAGTCCCGCAAGTGGAAAATTTGCAGTGTAGTTTGTCCAGCACATTCCACAAATTATCCATCACATTTATATGTGAGTTTTTTTCTTCAACTCTTTGAGACTTCAACTGTTTGTCAGGTTCCACAAACCATTCCTGATCAATTTTTGCAGTGTGGTAGGGGCATTGCCCTCCTGAAATAAACCACTGCCATTAGGGAATACCATTGTGTGCCTTTTTAGATAAGAATCTCACATGACGAAACCCAGCCGTTTGAGAATCACTGGTTTTGGAACCATGTTGGTTTTCTTAATATTTTAAGTTGCACTGTCTTGTGGATTTAAGAGGCAAGACATTGACTTAGACATTTGGTGTTTACTGCAGTTTCGTATCTTGCTTATTTTCTTTGCAACATAATGCAATACTTCAAATGTGTGTTTAAATTGGACTCTTTTTGAATATTTGACAATCGAACAAGTGTAATATGTGCAAATGTCTGGCAGCCCTGCTGTTAAGTGCTGTAAACACAGCATTACTGGTGTATTGGGTAGGTGATCTCTTTGTAGAATTAAAGATAGAGGTAGAATTAAAATCTTACTCGACTCCTGTGGGGCTTTTTGTTCCTGTGTCACAGGGGCATTGCAGCCTTTAGGGTACTGGTGAGGTGCTTTATTTGTGTGGTGTCGTTTAGAGATTAAGATGAGTATGTTTCCTTTGTGTATTTTGTTCCTCTCCGAGGATGCAATTTAACGTAAAATGAAATATTACTAGGTAAAACAATAGTAAAGTAAATTAGTTTGAACAAATATTGGGTTAAGGGAACTTGATAAAACAGAATACCATCAAAAAATATCTTTTTTCAGTTTCAGTTCTGTTAATGGCACATTAACACAATTATTTAAACTATATTTAAGTGAACATTAATGACATTGACAACAGAAGCCACCAGGGAACTGTTTTATGCAGTGTGTAATGTACACTATCTGTGTGAGAACTAAGCTTCAAAATCTCCAAATCATGTTTGTGATGTCACAAAAAGTGCAAAAAATGCATTTATTTTACCTGCAGCAGTTTTATAAAGTGCTGAACTGAATGACCCAAAATTCAGGGTACTCAGGGAACAGGTCATTAATCTTTGATCAAATAAAAAATGACACATAAAATAACTAAATACGGTAAAAAAAAAAACATAACATATAGGGAGGAAAATGTAGAGTAAAATGTAAAGGCCCTTTAAGGCACACTGTAAGTTAATTTAGCCCTAAAACATCAATGTTCAAGCTGAACACTGCATTTAGAGCATTGACTAAGTTTGGGCTCTGCTATATACCATATTTATCTGTATCGGAAATAGAAAGTCACCTTCAACCACACACCTGTTAGTGGATGGTCAGTGTGACGTTACACCATACATCAGGCCTGACCTGGAGAGGGGCACTTTATGTGCCTCCTTTAAGGGCTTTTATGAGTCCCGTGATTTCCATGTAATGCACACATGAGCACACATGCAGAGCCAAAGCCTTGCTGTCATATGAATCACCCTTATTGACTCCCCACTCACCCCTCCACCAGCATTTGGCTCATTCGTCTGCTGCCGGGAACTCATAAAAGCAGACAAGCCACATAAATAGTGAATCCAAAGGTGTGTGAGTGTGTGTGTGTGTGTGTGTGTGTGTGTGTGTGTGCTTGAGAGATGCCATTCAATCTGGAGGCACATCTGCCCAGCAAACACATTCTCTCACGCGCACAATGACTCCATCCGAGCATTAAAAATAAAGTCACCGTGTAGCTCTTCTCCTTTTTGAAATATGACTCACCTATAATTGCACCATTCATACTGGGTGAAAACAGATGCTGAGTCATGATTAAGCTCTCTACATTCTGGTAAAGCAGCATCTCAAATGATTTCCATTCGCGCCTTTGTTCGTTTTTTTCTCTTGTACCACACTTCCCTCTGCTGATCAAATATTTACACTACAAGCTGGGAGGAAATGTAGGCTATTGGTGTACACCCCACGGTGGTGTGGTGGGTAGCACTGTTGCCTCACACCTCCAGGGTGGGTGGTTTGAATCCAGGTCCTGGCCTTGTGTGTGTGGAGTTTGCATGTTCTCCTCGTAGTGACGTGGGTTTTCTTATGGGTCTCCGGTTTCTTCCACAGTCTAAAGACATGCGTGTCAGGGGTGGTGGTGGCCTAGTGGGTAGGATACTTGCCTCTGCACCAAGAGGTTATGGGTTCGAATCCTACCTTTAGCAAACCACCACTGGGTTCCTGAGCAAGACCCTTAAGCCCAAGTTGCTCCAGGGAGACTGTCCCCTGTAGTTAGGGAATGGAATTCGCTTTGGATAAAAGTGTCTGCTAAATGTGAATTGTGAATTGGGGAATCTAAATTGACCTTGGTGTGTGTGTGTGTACCCTGCCCAGGGTGAGTCCCTGCACCCCTTGGCCCTGGGATAGGCTCCGGTTACCTGCGACCCTAGTGAAGATTAAGCAGTTACAGCAAATGAATGATATTGGTGTACAGTATTTATGGATCACTACATCAGAATTAAGTACAATTCACTGATAGCAGCTAGACATTAATAACAAAAAAAGTCCATAAAGGCTTTCAAATGATTTTTATTTCGTTTTAATAATGTCCTTCCATATCATGTTAGTGGAATCATAATATATCAGTACCTTCCTATTCTTACTTCTTCACAAAGTGCACTGCTCCACAAAAGACTCCAGCCTTTCATCCCACTCTGTACAAGGTGATCATACAGACTCTTCAGTCATTCATATTCACAAATACATGAGAATGGACTCACTGAGGAATAAAAACCATCTCATCTGCATTTTCCCTGGACGGCGAGCTCCTGAAAAAACTGCAATCATGGCTCTTCACCAAGAAAGAATAAATTAATGATGTAAAATGTTTATGTTTTATGTTTGATGGATAAAACTGGGTGTCAGACAGAATGAATGCTCTAGCAATGAGCGTTGGAAGTAACACAGACAGATGCTAAAGCTAGCGGTACCTAATCAGTATTGATTTTCCTGTGCAGAAAGCAGTATCGGATTGATAAGTCTTAATCATGGCAATGATTAAATGATTAGTAGTTGCAATGTGAAAGAAACTGTCTTTAGACTGCAGTGAAAAAATTGAGTATTTACATGCAGCAGTGCTAAAGGATTAAAAGGTGTTGGGTAGTCAGTCAGACAGTGTGCGGTCAGATGCCCAGGTGTTTGTTGAGTCGCTGCAGTGCGTCTCCCACGATGTCCAGTTCATGGCGCAGCTCCTCCACCACACTGTTGATGCTGGGCATGTCCTTTAGCACGCTCACACTCTGAGTGTATGGGTTGTAGCGCACGGTGAACGGGCGTCGGATCGTCTTAGCAAACTCCCTGTGGAAGGGAGGCGTGGGTTTCATAACCATGGTTCATTAACCAATACTCTTATTAAATAATATGAAGATAGATTAC
>JBBJLS010070704.1:0-11678 GCA_037577275.1 Bryconaethiops microstoma | reverse complement strand
CAGTGTGTAGAGTGCAGTGAGTAGAGTGCAGTGAGTAGAGTGCAGTGAGTAGAGTGCAGTGAGTAGAGTGCAGTGAGTAGAGTGCAGTGTGTAGAGTAGAGTGCAGTGTGTAGAGTAGAGTGCAGTGTGTAGAGTGCAGTGTGTAGAGTGCAGTATGTAGAGTAGAGTGCAGTGAGTAGAGTGCAGTGTGTAGAGTAGAGTGCAGTGAGTAGAGTGCAGTGTGTAGAGTGCAGTGAGTAGAGTGCAGTGAGTAGAGTAATGGGCTGAGGACAGTAGTGGGTCCTGGAGAGAACCAGTGTTCAGGGTGATGGACGAGGATGTGACTTTATTGATTCTAACAGTCTGTGACCTGTTAGTCAAGAAGTCCGAGATTCAGTTGCAGATACATGGAAATATTCCGAGTACTGCCAGTTTATTCACCAGATTTCGTTGAACAATTGTTTTGAAGGTTGAACGGAAATCCAAGAAGACCAGCGTCACATAGGAGTTCTTCTTTTCCAAGTGTGCGAGGGCCCGAAGGATCACAGCAGAGATCAGTTCTGTGTGTAAGCGTTCTGGAGAGGGTCCTCGGACAGATTGATGCACTGCTTCACCACAAGCCTCTCGAGGCACTTCATCATTACTGGAGCGAGTGGAACTGGGTGATAGTCGTTAAGGCAGGACACTGATGGTAGGGGGTGGTGGAGGCCTAGTCGGGAGGATACTTGCTTCTGGACCAAGTGGTCATGGGTTCGAATCCTACCTTCAGCGCACCACCACTGGGTTCCTGAGCAAGACCCTTAACCCCAAGTTGCTCCGGGGAGACTGCCCCCTGTAGGTAGGGAATGGAAGTCGCTTTGGGTAAAAGTGTCTGAAAAATGCAGTAAAATGTAAAGTGGTAGGTCAATATCCAGGGACAGTGAGATGTTAAATATATCCTTCAGAACCTCAGAGAGCTGTTGTAACCCTGTCAGGGGGTTAAAGTTCTGCAAAGTCCTCCTCTGCTCACACTGAGTCAGGGCTGGAGGTAGGAGTAGTATTGGAGGCCTCAAAGTAGGCATAAAAGGAGTTCAGGCCATCAGGTAGCGATGGAT
Organism: Bryconaethiops microstoma; assembly: GCA_037577275.1. Lineage (NCBI taxonomy): Eukaryota > Metazoa > Chordata > Actinopteri > Characiformes > Alestidae > Bryconaethiops > Bryconaethiops microstoma. The sequence goes on along the minus strand of JBBJLS010070704.1, from coordinate 10,605 downwards.
CTGCAGGGCATTGTACCTCCTTGTTATTATTATTGTCTGTGAGGCATTTAACGCCCCTCCATGTGTTCTGAGGCTGATAGGTTCCTTTGAGTTGCCCTGAGTGCCGCAGTGTCTCCAGTCCTAAATGCAGAGAGAACCTCTTCGTTCAGTCAGGGCGTGGGGGGATGATTTTTGTGGTCATAACATCCTCCACACACTTTTTGATGTAAGCCAGGACAGATGATGTATATTCCCCCAGGTTCATGGGGACATTTTTGTAAGGCCAGGTCTTGTGGATGGAGATAGCTTTATATATGTTCCTCTTCTATTTGTGTACACTTTGTTCAAAGTCTTATCGCCTTGAGTAGGAGTGGTTAGGAGTGTGTCCTGCAGATTTACATGGTTAAAATCCACCACAACCACTTACTTGGGTGTTTGTTTAGCAGCGAGTCAATACTATCATGTAACTTCTTCAAGGCAAACTTAGCTTTGGCATGCAGAGGGACATGAACAGCTGTTATGAACATGACTGTGAATTCAGCCCTGATTATATATGATCAATTATTTAGCTGTTTCCGAAATGGAGCGGTCTGTGCACCAACCTTCGTTCACGTAGATTTAAAGTTCCCCTTCTCTTATTGTCCTTGAGAGCTGGTTTCGATCTGAGAGAGAGAAAAACTGCCCTTCGAGCTGGAAAACAGAATCCGGCACATTTCCATCCGGACTGCAACTGCCGCTGACACAGTCTCAGTCGAAGTAGATCCACTTCACTGTCCAGAGCTCGAACGATGGACAAGAAAACTGATGGAATGTCTGGTGTACTGGTGGCAAGCCAGTGCTTTTGACCCTTTTCTGCTTCTGCATACTTCGCCTCTCAGTCCGCTCCTCCAATCTGCTGAGCTTGTTCGGAGACGGCCAATTGTTATTTAGCCCCAGAAGCTTGGATGAGCTGTATTTCAAGAAACTACTATTCTTAATACAATTCTTAATGCCAATACTGACAGCTGAAAGAGCCGCTGCGTCTTGCTGTGGTATATATCGCTGTGAAAGTGAGGAGAGCTTCATTTATGAAGGTTTTTCCCTGATAAGAATATTGTGCACAACTGTATAATTTCACTAGCGCTTGAAACCTGGAAACCTAAAATTTGGGCCAAATCTGAACACCAGATATGAAAACTTCATTAGTAATTGAGTCTGTATTGCAATGGTGGTGATTTGGTTGAGAAACACGTTATCATTAAGCATCTTTTCTCACTGGACACAGCTCAGCAAGTACGGATCTTTTTTACATTATACATAGAAATTTGGTATCTTGGTCATAGAGATTATATCCACCTTGCCTTGAAATATTACGCTCCTGTTTGCTGATACTGAGGATGCACATAAATCTTGATCTTAAAAATAGATTTTAAAAACTCGGCTCACTGACTAGAGCTGAGGCAAAGAAAGGAAAATGAAAAGTGCCGTCAATATTTCCCAAAAACTTTTAATGTGGCTTGAAAAAGTTAATGTTAATACTTATTTGACTTTTTAATCTTTATCAGTAAAATATTTAGGAATCATTGCAGGATTTGACATGGTATGTTATTATTGACCTTTTTGTGTTATTAGACTTTAAATAGAAACAAACATACTACGTACTCAGTCATCATGACGATACATTTTATTCCAAGTTACTATTAAGATTAGTAGTAACAGTCCAATACTAATTTCAAATCTACATCCTGTGTGTTCATGCTTGACTATAACGGTCCACTTTACTTTTATTTAATAGTAGCATTCAGTAAAAGCCAAGGTCAGTTTCTATGAAAATATGCACATTCACACACTTCATGTATTTTCTTGTGGATAAGAACTGATCGCTGCTGGTCTTTTCACTCTTTTTAATTCTCAGAGCTCCAAGATGAAGTAGAGTCTTCACACAAACAGTCCTCAGGAGTTTCCCTGCCAGTCAGGCTCGAGCTGTTTTAAGGAGCTTTCTTTTTCCTCCTCCAGTTAAATATGCTCGAGTGACGAGTGACTGGTCAGGTTATGCTCCCGGTCCTGAGTTCAAATGTACTCACTCAGGATTGTTGCCGACTACTTCTGGCAGTAAAACTGATTCGTCCTTTAAGACAAGTCCTTAATAGAAGAAAGTCCTGATACAGAAGTCAGAGTAATCAACTGTTCACAAAGAAATTAAACACTGGAAGATGGAAAATTCTCCCATCAGCAAGATACTTATCCTACGAGTCCAATTCAGGAGAACAGAGAAAAAATGAAATTGCTTCACTAGTCCTTAGACGACAGATCCTTTCTTTTCACTGTGCCTTCCTGAACGCGTTAATGAGTATTTTACTGTTTCTAGTAACTGTTGCTGAGATGATTTATGCAGAAAGTAAAGTGTAAAGTTACCATTCTGTCATACGTGAGCACACAACAGCACAAAATTCTTCCTCTGTATTTAACCCATTCACCCATTTAACCCATTTAACACATTCAACACATTTAACCCATTTAACACATTTAACACATTCAACCCATTTAACCCATTTAACACATTTAACCCATTTAACACATTTAACACATTCAACCCATTCAACACATTCAACCCATTTAACACATTCAACCCATTTAACACATTTAACACATTTAACACATTTAACACATTCAACCCATTCAACCCATTTAACACATTCAACCCATTCAACCCATTTAACACATTCAACCCATTCAACACATTTAACACATTTAACCCATTCACCAGGTGAAGCAGCGGGCAGGAACACAGCACCCAGGAAGCAGTGTGTGGGAACGGTACCTCAGTGGTGTCACTGGCAGTCTTGGGATTCGAACCCACGGCTTTCTGAGTGCAGGGTGAATGGCCTGGCCACTGGGACACCACGTGCCCTGAATAATGCGATTAGTCTGTTCTAAGCAGATGTGGTTTATACACACAGCTTCCCTGCAAGACTCTGCTGTATCGATCCTGCACTTGAAACAAATACGTGGATCTAAAAACTGCTGCATTTGTTTTTCTTTTCACTGGAAAATCTCTTTCTTTCTGAATCCGAAGTAGTTTATATGGGAAAATGAATTAGTCTCGACACGTCTGGGCTGTAATGTAAGTAGTGTGTTTTTCTGCATAAATGACAAAGAAAGGTTTTGAACTGAATGAAAGACCAACGAAAGCCTCCTTTCTCTTCCTCGCTCTTTCTCTACTGCTCTCTGTCTGTCTCTGTCAGAAGGACCTGGCTCTGAAGCCTCATGAGCGGAAGAAGACCCAGGCTGGACGGCAGCAGAAGAAGCGACCCGGCCGAGTTCCCAATGGGCTCAACGTGGACTCCAAAGCTTGCCTCCACAATCGGCAACAGCACTCGGACCAGGAGAACCGGCCGTTATCGGCACAAGCAGAAAACAAGAAGAAAAAACACCCAAAGAAGAGACACAGAGTGGTGAGTTCTTGTTCTCTCTCTTCTTCAAGCTGGTTGTGGAAGAGAAGGATGGTGAAGTTTCTGTTTACGGTTCATGAGTTAATGATTTGTCTCTCTTTGTGTAGAATCGATTTTACTCTTTAGGCTGTGATACCTGAGGAAGAATTGTCTAACAGTAATTTCCAAGATCTTGATCTGATAGTTTGGTTTTGAATCTGTGTGTGAAAGGCAGTTTCCTAGTTTTTTTATACAAGTCTGCCAGGAAATCGAGCTTCCTCACATGACCTTATCATGTACTGCGAATATCAACGTGTCATTTGTTGTTGCAATTTCTCGGAGAGAGACGGTAATCATAGAATCTCCCCTCCCACTTCTTTGACCGATGATTGACTGTTAAAATGGACTTTTGTGTGCAACTTGCCATCATCTGTATTATCATACCTTCACAGTTCACTAAACATATTTGAACATTCATAGATGGGTTTGATTTGCTTGGACGGATTCAGAGTAAAATCCATGTAAACGTGGAACATGACATAATGCAGTTAAAATAAATGAACGACAGACCAACGTGGAGGTGATGAATCTTCAGAGGTGGGAAATAATATCAGTGGCTTCTGTCTCGCGTGCCTTACAAAAGAAGTGCAATAATCAAACTCAATTAAAGAACAGTGCAGCCTGAAAGGAGTAATTGTTAAAAATCACTAGTTGTCTTCTTGGCTGCTTGAAAGTCCTGGCCGATCTAATCAGGGGGTTAATTAATGTGGCATCGGCTTTTAGACGCATTTAGGAGCTTTTTTTAGTTGTAATGACTGTGTGGGAAAGAAGAAGAGGCTGGTGATGTTTTGTGAAGGCTACATTGTTAGAAGTGGAAATGCAGGGGAGACGACAGTAATGAGGCACAGGATAGAGAAAAGAAGTAAGAAAGGGAGGGAAGGGGTTATTATTAATTGTTTTGGAGCAGTGATGTACATTTTTAAAGATGTAATTAGTGTGATTGCTTGTTTCGGTGCCCTCGGTTAGTCTTTGTCCTTTCACTGCGGATGAAAAATGTTTTTAGAAGCATCTAAATACTAGAGCCAGGTTTGTTCTTAGAGCAGATGTGGACATTTCCAGGCTTTAGCTGTTTTCATAACCATTTCCCAATTTTAGAAGGTTGACAGACGTTTATTTTCATTTGTCTGTTCTTTAATATTGTTCATGTTGATGAATTTGGCTTTTTTCTACCTTCATATTTAAACATCAGTGAATGAAGAAATCACGGATGGCACAGTAGAATGAACACTCAACTGTAAAGTTACATTTTGCTCATAAAAATATTTGAGTGCCAGTATTTGAGAACAAATTAGGCTTCGTATTTGCTTCGATTAAATTTACTTGGATGTTATTTTCATATTCATATTTTCTCATGCATATGAGTTTTATATTTGAAGTGTGAAACTGAGATACTTAACCACAAAGACAGAACCTTTTTCTGCCATTACCAAATGTCCCGCGTCGATCTTGACCGACACGAGGTGAAGAGAAGGAGGCATAGGTGCAGACATCCATAGCGTGACTTTATTAAATAAAGAGTGCTACACAAGAACTAAGACACAAAGTAAACAATACGAGAACCGAAAACAAACCTAATATAACTGAGAAATAGAGTCTAGAGGGTTAACACAGGAACGAAACACAAAGTAAACAACACATGAACTGAATAACTGAGAAGATGACTGAGAAATAGAGTCTGAGAACGAGGATTCAATGATTAATGCTCCACGCCACATCTGAGGAACGTGTCCCTTAAATACAACGTCCAGGGACTAATCAGCCCTCTGGAATATTCCTCAGGTGTGGGTGGAACACAGTCACGGTCCCACAGCGACCCCCAGTGGTCACAGGCCGGAATCGTGACAGAACTCCCCCCCCCAATGATGCCACTCCGAGGCGCCTAAACAACCTCCCAGACCCGCAAGACCGAGAAAGGGGGGAAGGAAGAGGGGCTGCAAAGTCCATCCACCAGGGAGGCGGAGGATGAGGTGGTGAAGGTGACCACTCTGTGGACATGAAGACCGGAGTGGGAGTCGCAGTCCCTAGATCTATCGCTGGGTTGGGAGTTGGGGTCGGCGAGCCCGGTGCGGGAACCGGTGCGGGGTCAGGCGCTGGAGTCAGCGAGCCCGGCGTGGGAACCGGAGCTGGTTCAGGAACTGAAGTAGGGGTCGAAGAGCCCGGCGCAGTGACCGGAGCTGGGTCAGGAGCTGGAACGGGGTTCGATGAGCCCGGGGCTGGACTTGGACTCAGTGCCAGAGCTGGGGCTGGACTCCGTGCCGGAGCTGGGGCTGGACTCCGTGCCGGAGCTGGTGCTGGACTCAGTGCCGGACCTGGTGCTGGACTCAGTGCCGGACCTGGTGCTGGACTCAGTGCCGGAGCTTGTGCTGGACTCAGTGCCGGAGCTGGGGCTGGACTCAGTGCCGGAGCTTGTGCTGGACTCAGTGCCGGAGCTGGGGCTGGACTCAGTGCCGGAGCTGGGGCTGGACTCGGGCTAAGAGGTGCCGGAGCTGGACCTGGGCTGTGAGGTGCAGGAGCTGGACCTGGTCTGCGAGGAGCAGGAGCTGGACTTGGATAGCGACCAGGAGCTGGACTTGGACAGCGAGCAGGAGCTGGACTTGGACAGAGAGCGGGAGCTGGACTTGGACAGTGAGCAGGAGCTGGATTTGGACAGCGAGCAGGAGCTGGACTTGGACAGAGAGCGGGAGCTGGATCTGGGGCTGGAGCGGGTGCAGGAACTGGCTCTGGAGCTGGGCTGAATGCTGGAACTGTAGCTGGTGCTGGAACTGTGGTTGGTGCTGGAACTGTAGCTGGTGCTGGAACTGTAGCTGGACTGAGGGGAGCAAGACTGAAGGGAGCAGGACTGAAGTGAGCAGGATTAGACTGATATAGGAGGAGAGAAGCAGGACTGAGAGAAGTAGGACTGAGAGAAACAGGACGAAGAGAAACAGGACTAAGAGATACAGGACTAAGAGAAGCTGGACTAAGAGAAGCTGGACTAAGAGGAACTGGACTAAGAGAAGCTAGGTTGAGAGAAACTGGGTTGAGAGAAGCTGGACTGAGAGAAGCTGGACTAAGAGAAGTTGGTGTGAGAGAAGCTGGTGTGAGAGGGGCTGATGTGAGAGCTAAACTGAGGGCTGGTCGTCCGCGACGAAGTTCTACCCGGAGGCTGAGTTGTATCTTGCCCTCTAGAGTGTCGAGGAGACCAATCCGGGACAGCTCGTCTTTCATATGGGATGCCAAGCCCTCATAATATTTGGTTCTGAGAACCAAATCGTTCCTCTGGATCTGGGCCGTCCGGGAGCGGAACTCCGCCGTATACTCCCCCACATAGCGGGCTCCCTGCCTGATGAAAAACAACCAGGGAGCTGATGACTCACCGGAGGGAGTAAACGGCGGGTTGGAGGACCTGGAGGAACTGCCGATTTCCGCTATGCCAATCGGCGTGGGGCATTCTGTCACGCGTCGGTCTTGACCGACATGAGGTGAAGAGAAGGAGGCATAGGTGCAGACATCCATAGTGTGACTTTATTAAATAAAGAGTGCTACACAAGAACTAAGACACAAAGTAAACAATACGAGAACCAAAAACAAACCTAATATAACTGAGAAATAGAGTCTAGAGGATTAACACAGGAACGAAACACAAAGTAAACAACACATGAACTGAATAACTGAGAAGATGACTGAGAAATAGAGTCTGAGAACGAGGATTCAATGATTAATGCTCCACGCCACATCTGAGGAACGTGTCCCTTAAATACAACTTCCAGGGACTAATCAGCCCTCTGGAATATTCCTCAGGTGTGGGTGGAGCACAGTCATGGTCCCACAGCAACCCCCAGTGGTCGCAGGCCGGAATCGTGACACCAAAGGTGCCAGTAATTAAAGAGCTGATTATACAAAGGTCTTTATATGTTTGTTGCAAATGTTAACTTTTACATTTAAGACCTCTTTCGCTAGTCCTTGTTCCCTCTCTGTTTTTGGAGATAAATACAGGAGGTCCTCGAGTTACAACAGTCTCGACGTACGCCGTTTTGAGTTTACGACACTCACTCCCACTCGACTTACACTGTTAGCCTTGTAGTTACGGCCTGCGTGGGTGAACTAGTTTGGCTGCGTCGGGTGAAGAATACGCAGTAATGAGTGAAGGAGTTTTCCTTTTCCTTTTTCTGTGACTTAGTTTTTATGATTTTACTGTGTTGGGATCGGTAAGTTACTGATGCTGGGGTGTGTTTCAACTTACACCAAAATTCGGGTTCCATCACTGTCGAAGGAACGGATGTGTGTCGTAACTCGAGGACCTGCTGTAAGGACTTAATATTTCTATGAATTCCTATGAAATTACTAAATTTTTCAGCCACAGTCACAGATGCATTTTTTTTGCTAAATGTTGCCAAATGAAGTTGTCAGAGTTTCGTTCAGCTCCAGTGCTTCACTCCATAAAGCATGGAGCATAACTGCACCTGTGTAAGTAACTCAGTCTAACTCACCGGGTTTGTTGTGTCAAGTCTTTTCTGGGGTGTGAGAGAAGTACCAGCTACAGAAAGGTGTGTGTGCTGTTAGTGGTAGTCATGTTACTTCAGTCAGCCCTACAGTGTGTAGCTCCGGTTGCAGTGTAGGATGTCGGCTGAAAGGCAGTTACTGAAAGGAAGAGAGCTGGAGAAAGACCTGTGCTTGCTTTGCTTGATCCTAGGTTAAGCTAACTGTATTTTTACAGTGGTTTTAAAACGGGCATTGTCACAAAACGGCTTTGCAGAATCTGTGTTTGAGCCCCAAGTGAGCAAGACAAGAGTGAGAGAGGCAAATAAAATCTCTCTAAAGAGGAAAAATCCTTTGGGTGAACCAAGACTCTGAAGGAAACCCTATCCTCTTCCGGTGAACAGAAAAAACATATCTACGGTAAAAGCAGTGGTCTGGAGGACGTGAGCAGGAAACCCTGATGATGGTCAATCGAGCTGAATGGGTGGGAAGCAGTTTCCAATAATCTAGGTTTTTTTTTTTCCAGTCAAAGTCAAAGTGAACTTTATAGTCATGTCAACCATATACAGTATACAATGAGTTGAAATAATGCAATCAAAGAGCACAGGTAGTTACACACACTCACAAATTTCTTATAACATCCAAGTGAAAGAAATGGTAGCAACAAATAATAATGATAAAAAAAGGATCTCTCCCTCCTAATTGTCATTGTGATTGAAACCGCTATTCTTGGAGCTTCCCAATGTTTGGTAGTACAACTGTAACGAACAACCGGCTGTGGGTGGCAACGCACTGTCAGGAGATCTCAGGGATTTGGTAGTGGACAGGCACAACTCATCCAAAAACATTCAAGGGTTTAATCATCCCTAGGACTGCAGTAAAGTCGATGATTGGAAACAGTTCGGTACTACTCAGATCCACCGCCACCCACCCTGGTCAGGCCATCCCTCCAAGACTACCAAGAGGCTGCAATAATGTTAAAGAGTGGTCATTGTGTACATGTGACAACAAAATCACAAGTGAGTCAAACTTGATTGAAACTCGAAAAGTCTTGATCAAACTTTGCCAAAACACACCTTGAAGATTCTGAGGCCAAGTGGAAAAAGGTATTATGGTCAGAATGAAAATTGAACTATTTGGCGTCAACACCAAACAGTACATCTGGCAGAAAGCCAGTGCAGCTCGGCATCTGAAGATCACCATCCTACAGTAAAGCATGGTGGTGGCAGTATCCTGGCATGGGAGTTTCTCTGCGCTTTTCAGGATAGAAGAAAAAATGGAGGGACAAAATAGCATCGAATTCTCGAGAAAAAAATCTGCTCTCTACCAATAAGTTGTCAATGAGATGAAGGTTCACCTTCCAACATGATAATGACCCCAACTGACCACACAGTGACTGAAGGAGAAAAAGGGGATTGATCTTGCGTGGCCTAGTCAGAGCCTGTTGAAAATCTGTGGAATGACTTGAAGATCACGGTCCACCAACGATCATCATCCAATTTGTCAAAGCTTGAACAGATCTCTGAAGAACCAATGATCATGTTGTCCTTTTTCAGGTTTAGGTCTTGAGTCTGGCCAGTTCATCTCTAGGGTTAATTCTGTGTTGGTTTATTTTCTCGTCCAGAAGTATCTTGACTGTTATCAGAAACAGAAAGAGAAAGAGTGAGAGCAGGAGAGAGAGAAGGTCAACCAGAAATGTGCAGTTATCGGGAAATGGAGCAGCAGCTTGGTCTTTATTATTTAGATTTGTGCAGAATGTGCTTTGTCTCTGTCATAGACCTGGTGCACCAAGCTCACTTCTATCTGAAGCTCGTGGCAGGAAAACACAGCCATGGACTTTAACAGTGTGACATATTGCCCCTCGTGTCTCTCCGATAAGACTCTACTCGGAGTGGAGAAAATACAGTGTCACACCACAGTATAATATTTCTTTGAAGAGTGTCTTGTGATGAAGCTACTTCATGTAGAAACACCTTTTCGTTTTAATGAGAAGCTGCATACTTTTTTACAGCCGTTCGGTGCAGCGTATCTGAGGAAAGTGTGTAATTGGCTTCTGCGGGAGTGTGAATGTTTGATAAACCCTGAATGGCATCCTGCCTAGCACACTCAGTTTATTACAGCGTGTTTAGAATGTGATCTGTTTGCGAGCCGTGTACTGTGTGTACTTGATGCGTGTGTGTGTGTGTGTGTGTGTGTGTGTGTGTGTGTGTGAATAGTGGCGTGCTGTGAGGCCCATCTGGCCAGACACACTTTCTGGCCTTGCCGCTGGGAGCTGTGTTCTTTTGTTGCTGTGGAGATGTAGAGGCAGCGTGACGCTGCTGAGAGCGACAGAGGGCCAGATCAGCACGCCCTCACATTCAACTCACCAGGCACGACTGTGTGTGTGTGTGTGTGTGTGTGTGTAGGGGGGTGTGTGTGTGTGTGTGTGTGTGTGTGTGTGTGTGTGTGCGTGTGTGTGTGTGTGTGTGTTAGTGAGTGAGTGTGTGAGTGTATGACTTTGTGAGTATGTGAGTGAGTGTGTGTGTGTGAGTGAGTGAGTGAGTGTGTGTGTGTGCGAGTGAGTGAGTGTGCGAGTGAGTGAGTGTGTGTGAGTGTGTGAGTGTGTGAGTGAGTGAGTGTGTGAGTGAGTGTGTGTGCGAGTGAGTGAGTGAGTGAGTCTGTACATGCTTGTGTGTGTGTGTGTGTGCAAGTGTATGTG
>JBBJLS010070703.1:0-11679 GCA_037577275.1 Bryconaethiops microstoma | reverse complement strand
CAACCCCATCCAGCACCTTTGGGATGAACTGGAACAGAGATTGTGATCCAGACCTTCTCGTCCAACATCAGTGTCTGCCCTCATAAACGCTACAGAATGATTGGACACAAATTCCCACAGAAACTCCAAAATCTTGTGGAAAGTCTTACTGTTGGGTGGGAACTGGTCCCAGATAAAGAGTCCAAAATATAAAAGATGCTCTCTAACTTTAAAGCCACGGAAGACTCTGGAGAGCCAACAGTAGTCATAACTGTTGCACCTCTCGTGTTCATACACTGCTTTGTTACGGTATGGTCGTGTGCTGAAAGTACAGTGTTTGTGGGTTTTGTGGATTTTAACATAAAGTCATCACATTAATAAGTTGGTTAAACAAAGAGAATGCTAGAAGGCGAAGTCTGCTGACCAGTGTATGTGTGTCCTCCAGCCCAGGCAGTGTGAGGGTGATGTTTAATGGTATGAGACTGTAGGTGTTTGCTGATTTGATTTTGTTGTAAAGTTCTCCCGAAGCTCATCTTTATCTAATTTTCTCCACAGTGTCTGTGGTTGCTCCATTTACATTTACGGAATCTAGCTGACACTCTTATCAAGAGCGGCGTACATCAGTGCTACATCAGTACATCCGTGCTCCGTCTTGTATCTAGAGCATAAGGAAAACTTTCTTACTGTAAAAAAGAGAACCTACAATGAACTTATTTGGGACCACTGATTACTATTTTCTGATATGACAGTGGCACTGGGCGCCCTCAGACACCTGTAATCGGCCCACTGAACTGACAGATAAGGAAAAAATAATTTGTCCTGTCATCCAACGAAAGAACTCTTCAGAACAAGTGAAGGAGAAAGAAAGTGAGAGAGGACAAGAGAATAACATAGCGATGTAGAGACACACACAGAGGGAGAAAGAGAACAATCGAGAAAGAGAAGGATCAGGAGAGAGAAAAAAGAAAGAATAAGAAAGAACAAGGCTTAGAGAGGAAAAAAGAGAATGTGAGAAAGTGACCGAGACACGGAAAGAGAGAGAGAGAGAGAAAAACAGAGACGAAGAAAGGTAAATAAATAAAGAAAAGGAGACAGAAGGAAAAATAAATGAGAGAATTATAGACACAAAGAAAGAGAAAGGAAGGAAGAAAAGGCCAGAGACAGAAAGATAAAGAGAGAAAGAGAAAATGAGAGAGAGATAGAGAGAGGAAGAAAGAAAAGGCCAGAGAAAAGACTAAGAGAAAGGAAAAAAGGAAGAGAGTTCTCTTCAGCTGGGGAATTCAGAGACAGATGCCAACAGTTGTCCAGATCATTTTATTTTAATTCAGACCAGTTCCATTATTGTCATAATTGGTGCATGACGATAACAAAGCATAAATGTTGAAGGTTAACTTTTCCGTATCCAAAGCGTTGCAATTGATTGCAACTGATTGCAGCGGTGATTAATGTGTGCCTTGTTGCTCTTTCTGCAGGTGAGCATCTGCGTGTGTGTCCGCAGGGATACACCTGCTGCACCAGTGCCATGGAGGAGACCCTGTCCAACCTCAGCCGCAGGGAGTTCGAGGGGCTGGTCAGAGAGGCTGGACGCTCCATCCAGGCGTCCCTCAATGCCCAGTACAGGAGCTTCGACAGTGAGTAGAACACACACACTCACAAACACACACAAACACCCCATCATACTGATTCTGGATCACTTTCCATAGATTTGGAGTTGAGGAGCATCATCATAAACCCGCATTGCGAGTGGTCTACTGCTTCCAGTCCATGAACATATGGCCGAACAAACACAATACAAACACAATCACAATACACTGTACTATACTCACCCTATAGGGTGATAGTAGCTTAGTGGGTAGAACATTTGTCTGTGAAGCTGATGACCACAATGTTGCAGGTTCAAACCACTCCATTTTCTACCATTGTGTCCTTGAGCGAGACACTTAACCCTCCAGTTGCTCCAGGGGACAGTCCTTGAAACTAATGACTGTAAGTTGCTCTGGATACGAGCGTCTTCCAAATGCCCCCATTACCTACAGTATATGCCAGGAGGGTATTGATTTTCTATGTATCTCATTTCTTGTTTTTGATCATTTATTTTTGCTTACTTCCTACTATTTTCATCTTAATATTTTTATTCTATTCCTGTGAAGCACATTAAATGATCTTTTTGTACAATAATGGGCTATAGAAATAAACTTCACTTAACTTGACTAATATGGGCTGACCCTTTGGAACCAGACTTTTTGGGACCGGGCCAAAAAGTCAGCACATAGTAGTGATAGTGGCACACAGTGGTAGTGGCTTTATTTTTTGTTAATTATCGATTATTTAATTCTGAATTTACTTATCGTTTTTTTCACCATTCAGGAAGCAAACAGAGCCCAAGGTAAGTAACCAAGTCGTTCTTCCATGTCAGATGGCTAAATTCCAGAACATCTTCCTCCTCACTGTGATGGACTGGAGACCTGTCCAGACCTGTCGCCCCATGACCGCTGGGATGGGCTCCAGCACCCCCCCGAGACTCTGGTTAAGGATAAACATTTCTGATAACGAACAGATGGATCCTCCTCCCCAGTCTAGCTGAAACTATGTTTGGTCGCACCGCTACACAGGATTAACGTATCAGCTGTTTTTGTTACATCAACATTGATTTTTGCTCTTTAATGAACTCAAGAAAAGCCAGACTACAGGGGGCAGCAGAGGGGCGAGGTAGAGGAGGCTTGAAAGGTTCACGGTCCAACAGGAACGACACCAGCCTCCGCTTTATCACCAGTGTTTTGCCGTTCTGGTTCATCTGGTTTGGGTTAGTGTTTTTATGCCTATCCTTTAAGCGCACCTGGCTAAATGAACAGTAGAGGTGAAGGGTGAGGACTTTGAAACGCACGCTCTCTGGTTTGTGTCATAGTAAGTGCAGATTAAAGCAAGAAGAAAATGTTCTTGCTCTCTCGCACCAAGTGGCCCTGTAGGAGCCCCTCAAGGCGCCTTTCATGGCCCTGTCCAGCAGTCCTCCATTAAAACATGATAAACTATAATAGACTGTATCCGGCAGTAACGATACGCATGCTGGTAGACGACTCTGTAGTAAGTACCCTTCATGCTGCATTAAGCCAATCTTTGAAAAAATAAGACATACCGTGTGTGGAAGTCATTGTTTATGGATGATTTTGGTCTCTCAGTCAGGGCAGCTCAGCCATGAGCACTGCAGCTGGCTTTAAGTGCCGAAACGTTCATGCAACCGTTTAAGGTTATAAGTTTATTTCCGTACGACTAAGAAATTGTTAAAAAAAAGAAAGAAAGTTGCATGTAGCATGTTGCATTACTCCACTGGTCACAGGATCAGTAGCTAGTCTTTTTTGTGTCTTATTGTTAGGTATGTATAAAATAATCTGTTATGGGTGTATTTTTCTAGGATTTTTACATCTGGTTCCTAGCCAGTAAGCTTGTTTTGTGAAATTTGATTGTTGTCTCATTTTTTTCCAGTAGGTATCACCGGCGTGAGAAAGTGTGTTATGACTGTACGTGAATTATTTTAGGGAAGGTAGCACTGGTGCTAGGAAAGCTGCATAAATTTAAGTACTGAAGTATTAGTATAAAAATATTTATTAAAAAAAAAAAAGTGTTATTCCTATCCTCTGGGAAGTCATGGCTACAGGCCAACACTGGGGACCAGTTGAACAGATCCAACACCATCCCAGAATGTAAAGGTTCATTTTGAGAAATGTACAGATAATTCATTTTCCATGCAATAATTCAGTTTACATCATTAAAAAACAATGAGATGTGTACTATATTAAACCCAGATACAGAACACATGTAAAGTTTGCACAGAAAAAAACAGATGATCTCTTTATCATTCTTCAATTTTTTTTTAACCTCAGCTGATGTTAGTCACATTGGACCTCATTTACCTCATATCTTTTTGCCTGAATAGTAACTGTTAGCGCTGAACGTTTTAGTCCATCAAATCTAAACAAATTGAGCAAAAATTCACAGACAAGCCAGTATCATGGAACACTCTGGAGCAGCCACTCTTGTGTACAAGGTCACCGTGCCCAGCGCCAAGTGGCACCCCCAGCAGTGAACTGTGATCTCTAATGTGATGGAGCTTCATCAGTACCTTTTGAATGAGCTGAAGTGGTGTTTGTGAACCAGAACTAATGATGCAACTGACCACACTAATACTTTTCATTACAAAATCAAACGCCTTAATTTTACCCCTTAAAATTGCCTTAATTTTGACCTTAATTTCCCACACAAGAAATGAAGAAAAATGAAGGGAAAAAGATTAAGACTGATTAAAGGGTAAAACTAGTGAAATCTAATATTAGGGTAAATTTAAACGGGTCGGTTTCACAAATTAACAGACACTTAATTAAAATGAAGGGGCTTGGTGTATTTTCAGTGGCAGATTAAGTTAGGGTTAAGAACATTTTAAGTGCATTTCGTTTCATAGTGCTTATAGCTCAATGCAGTCGAGTCCTCACAGCAATGGGAAAGCTCACCTCTAGTGTAAAGCCTTCCCAGATGAGTAGAGGCTGTTACGGGGGGTTCTTTCTGAAAGAAACACTGGAGGAGAAGATGTCTACACACTTTTGGACATGTTGTGTATTTGACAGAATTGTGACTCTTGCTGCTGAATGTCAAATGAGTTTAAGTGGCTTGGTGGATTTATATTATGCAACAGGGTGAAATTTAGTTTCATGGAAGTTTCGAGCCTCTAAAACACCAGCTTGCCTGAAAGGTCGACCATGTCAAACTAATTTAAAAAAACAGAGTGCAGCTGATGTCCAAGGCCCCCATGCCCAAATGTAAACACATGCATTTGACCATTTTCTGTTCTGAGCGGTTGTCTAAACAAGCATCAGCTGAGCCGCTATCTGATGCCATTTACGCCGAAACCTTCCATGCCGAAACCCTCCCCGAACCAGAGCGCAGCGAAACAGAAAACAAGTTTTCCCTTTTATCTCTTCAAAGAAAATTCAGCAGCTATGATTCAGCACTCGCTCAAAACTGTGTTCTCGCTTGTCTCTCCCGGGACAGCTTTCTGAGCTGGAGGACAAAGCTCAAATACTTCAGCAGAACCTTCATGTGTTCCCAAGACACACGCGTGTTTACCGTGGCACTTTAAAACCTCTCCTGACTTCAGAGTCAGCTCTGTGAAATATTCATTCAAGCGCCAATCAAAAAAACTCTATTATATGTTTGATGAAATATTCGTACTTCTTATGCAATACTCACATAGGACTGCTGGTGGATCTTTTTTGAAAGGCCAGAGATTTGACCCCAAAATGTCCCGAAACCACCATGGATGACAGCAGTTGCATTTGAAGGCCAGATCTTTAGGCAGTACCTAATTTTTAGCCCAGTTTATTACAAATATAATGATATTATCCAATGTATTCTCATTTTTATATGAGAATATGTGTGACTGCTGGTGGCCTGGTAGTCAGGTAGTTGCCCCGGTGATCAGAAAGGCTGCAGGTTCGAAACCTGCGACTGCAAGTGGCACCACTGAGGTACTCTTGAGCAAAGTACCATCCCCACACACTGCTATTGGTGGATGGCCACTGCTTCACTCAGGTGAATGAGTTTGATGCAGAGGACGAATTTTACACTGTGTGGTGACTTTTTTGTTCCTAAAATCTGTATCAGTCTTGGAGTCTTTGTTTCTCCAGCCCTTATATATGTGTAACTTCTTCCCAGCAGCATATTTTCTGGAACTTCTGGACAGATCCTAGCTCTGGATGGTCCAATGTACTGAAAATATCATGAATATTATCCAATATATCTCATTTTGCTCCTACAAACTGGTATCTGTATCAGTCATGGATTCATGGTGCTCCAGCTCTAACACATACATGTACCTTCTTCCCAACAGCGTATTTTCTGGAACTTCTGAGTGGATCCGAGCAATGGATGGAGGAAGCTTTCCAGAAATCTCTGGGAACTCTGTATGGGCCCAATGCGGGGGTCTTCCGGGACCTTTACTTGGACCTCCGGCGGTACTACATGGGTTCGGCGCTGAACCTCGAGGAGATACTGGATGAGTTCTGGACGCGTCTCCTGGAGCGTCTGCTGAAGGTCTCTGACCCCGCCGCTGCACCGCTCATCTCAGACGACTTTCTGGAGTGTGCATCCAAGCAGACCGAGACGCTCCGTCCGTTCGGTGATGCCCCACGTGAGCTGAAGGGGCGTCTGGTGCGCGTGCTCATTGCCGCCCGCGCCTTCACCCAGGGCCTGAATGTGGCCGGAGAGGTCGTGAGGAAGGTTTCTCAGGTACAGTGGGGGATTTTTCTTCCTCCCTCTGCATGCTGGCATCTCTATTGGGATCTGCTGTGTAGCCCTCGTTAGATGTCTTTGCACAATTTATTATGATTGTGTTTTTCTTTTAGTGAGCAGCTATTTTACTGGGCTGCAGTTTGAGATATAAAGACTTTGCTCGCTGGGGGATTTTGTCTTCATTTGCAACAATTAAGGAAAGCACTTACTGGAAATATGATTAAGCAAATGAAAATGGTGTATGAAAAACAGGAAACAAGGCGAATTCTAACATTCGTATTACATTTATTATACATTGCAGTGGAAATTCCTGTCTAAAACCAAAAAATAAAAAAGTGAAGTGGAACGAAAAGTGAAAACCCAAAACGCTGGCATTAAATAAAATACAAAAAAGTCACGGCGTGATCCGTGAAATCTGACATCCTCAAGAACTGTTGGTCATTCAAGGGAATAAATTCCATTGTTGTCCACATCCTAGCATCACTGGCCGAGCACTTTCCTGTTATCCCTGAAATCTAATCCCCTTTATTCACTACTGATTTGCTGCAGCTCAGAATGGTGGATAATACTAGGTATTATTTGACATGATATTATTTGATATATTCTCATTCTTATAATAATTAGAGCTAGGTCTTTGTAGCAGGCCCACAAATCAAAGCATGATAATAAAAAAAAAACACATCCAAGATTATGCTAATTCTCAATATAGTATATAGTACAGTTATACACAAACATTTGATTTGACATTTTGATTGAGTGTTTAGCCATATCTAGTGATCTTTTATGTAAATTGTTATGTATCTTGTGGTTTTCTAGCTGCATTCTCCTTCCTCCAGCTTTGGTTAAATGTGGTCTTTTACCTTAAAGAGAATCTACACGTCACTACCCTAACAGTGAAATAGTCTCAGGAGAGTTATAAGATTATATAGGTGTTCTTCATGGTATGTTCAGATGGAAAGAAAATTGTATAATTGGAAAATATTGTTCCATTGTATTAGCAGTCTTATAATATTAGCAGTATTATATTAAGGTGTTGTTTTTTTATTTAAATGCATTCTTATATATGTAAAAATAAGGTTATTGCTTTTATAATGTGTGGGAGTGTGTATGTGTAAAATCTGCATGTCACTGTTGTTTTAAACACTATTGACCACACTTGATTCAAAATTCCATACAAAAAATTAAAAACATTTTAAAATAATAGATATAAACGATTTATTACACAACATTCTTCCATTATTTTACAACTGCAACAGTTAAAATAGTGATGTTCAGAGCAGTGTGTGTGTGTGTGTGTGACGCTGTTTCATCCCATCAGAAACTGAATCAGGAGTGAAGCTGCTGGAATACAGCACACACACACACACACACACACACACTCTCACTCACACACACACGCACACACATTATATATATTATATATATATATATAATTATTGGAAGGTGAATGCTTAACTGTCTCCTTAAAACGGAGGATCGAGTTAATGAAGAAAGCCCATCATGAGGTTAATGAAGAAAAACATCATTAAAAAGTAACGGGTCTGCTGGGACCCCTTAGCCTGTCTATGGGCTGTCACTGGTTGGCTGTGCAGCGCTCTCTTAAGGTTGTGCTCATTGTTGCTGGCCCTGATCCGCTCTTCGAGAAGTAAGGAGTGCATACTTTGATTTACTGAGTATTGAATTTGTCCCAAAAAGCTCAAGAAACACACCAACACATTTTGGTGCCTGCTGGCGTTTTCCAGAGCAAAACTGTGCAGGGATATTAATAAAGTCCACAGGAGCTGTCCGTCCCCTCCAAAGCTAAAGGGTCCCTTGCCGAATGAAAATAGGGCGCAATGCGACAGTTCTCCCAGCTTTATGAGACAGAGCAGGAGTAGACCCCCCTCGCTGGGGTCTGGAGATCCCTGCAAGTCTGGGGTAACGTATGAGGACAGAGGGCTGCACACACTGTACCAACAGATTAAGGCTGTTTTACAGAGAACTAAGCAGAAACCCTACCGTCAACCTCCAAACACCGTGTACAGAGTATTATCAGAATCAGAATCAGAAAACTTTACTTATGCCGGGGGAAGTTGCTTATGTAATGACTGCAAATACACACAGAGACACAGAGACAAGAAAAATATAAAAAATATAAAACAAGAATCTGTAGAAAGGAAAGAAAAGCTCAATATAGAAATACACTATGCGATATACAGCAACACAGTTAAGTGAAAATCTACCGACACAAATGGTAGTTTTGGAGTAAGTTTTTGTACTTAGTAGAGAAAGTGGAGTAAGTTATTAAAGTGGGGTAAGTTTTTGCACTTAGTAGAGAATCAGTAATAATCTTAAGTAATAAAAAAGTACTATTAACATAAGTAGTGATATTGGACATGAGAACTATTGCAGGTAATGAAGTGATTCAGCACCCATTTAGAAAAACATCACATGATACTGCACATGAGATATTGCACATAACGATAATGCTTCAACACCCGATAAGATGATTACTGTCATGTACACAGTACGATTCAGTTTGCCTGTTCATTTTGAGCATTTTTCTTTAGGTGAATTATTTAATTATTTATATCATTTCAAGCTGAATCACAGTTTAGTGTGATTTATCATTTGATCACATTTTTTAAACCGCAGTATATACCGTGTGTATTTATCAAATGCAATTTTATGTTTAAATGCTTTAGGGAAAAAAAGCATTTATTAATTTAATGTGAAGTGTTTGGAATTAAACAATACGGTTGCAAACTTTCTCGCTTTAAAAAAACAAATAATATATTATTGTTTCTAAACACTCCATAATAATACAATCTGTTGTTATCTTTATTGGATTTTTAAAAAAAAATTTTATTGTGTCTGAATAATGTCGCTGCACTAGATTATACATTTGTAGAATTTAAAAAGTAATGCTCATTTTTTTCATGTTCGAAAATGGCAAGAGAATATCATGTGGCCAAAAAAATTAGTGAATAGCATTGAATAGCACTGAATAGCACTGAATAGCACTGTAATTGATTATAAATGAAAATCAGTGCGATTGATTTATCAGTTTCCATTATAAGATGTGAGTTTTGGATGTTATGAATTAGTTCTTCTGTTTCATCGTGTGTGTGTGTGTGTGTGTGTGTAAATATGTGTGTTTGTGTATGTGTGTGTATATGTATCTGTTATTCTAGCCATATAATGACATAATGTGGTGTCACTTTCAGCAACATGCACTGCAGCACTTTAGCTCTTTTCTGATTTATGTGAACAGAATACAGTTCAGCAAACAAGAGCAGCTATAAAATGCTGCACAGACTGGCTGGAGCCTCATTTGGATTAATTCACAAATAGTGAAAAAGCTGAGCTCAGCTTGGTCTTGTGACCAAGAGAGTTTTTATGGCTCTGTAAAGCGAAAGGCTACAACACCTGATACAGTGTTCAGGGTTTTGTTGGGGAAATTGTTGTATAAAAGCAACAGAACTCTTGAGTGTGTGTGTTAAAGACCACAGTAAGACCTGAGCTGTGTTAATCTACTGCAGTAACGGGTGGTAGCAGCCTAGTGCGTCAAACACTCGCCTGTGAACCCAAAGACCCCCAAGTTGCAGGTTCAAACCCCCCCCACTTCCTACCATTATGTCCTTGAGCAAGACACTTAATCCTCAGTTGCTCCAGGGGGGCTGTACCTGTAAATAATGATTGTAAGTCTCTCTGGGCAGCTGGTGTTTAGGGTGTTGCCCTAAATCAGAAGGTTGTGGGTTTTAATCCCAACACTGCTAGTGTCATTGCTGAGGTTCCATTAATACCATTTATTTGTCACATACATAGTTGTAGAAGTACAACACGCAGTGAAATGTGTCCTGAACCGCTCCTTTTTATGAAATATGTACACATTTTAAATGTAACAACAAATCTAAATAAGAGTAAAACATCTTAAACAAGGAACACAGTTAAAGGTAAAATATGGAAGCTAATTTTGAGTTAAAAGTCTGCTATCATAAACTATTAAACCGGCTGACTTTGGAACGTGAAAGAGAACCAATGAATAAATAAAAAACTAGGAAGTAGCACAGTTCGTGCGGAGCGGTCAAGAGGGCGTCTGGATGTGGCCGTGCCATCTCGGAAGAGGATGAGCAAGGTACTGTCCCCCCACACTGCTCCCCGGGCGTCCCCTGTTGGTGGCAGCCCCCTGCTTCACTTGGTGATCGGGTTAAATGCAGTGAAGGAATAGTTCACACTGTGTGCTGCGGTGTGTTCACGCTCGACTATTAGGGACCACTTTACAGTAACAAACTCCCTCTTGTGTTCTTTTAGGTGCCTCTGACCCCTGAGTGTAACCGTGCTATCATGAAGCTGGTGTACTGCCTGCACTGCCGCGGCCTGAGCTCCGTCAAACCCTGCGCCAACTACTGCAAGAACGTCATGAAGGGCTGCCTGGCCAACCAGGCCGACCTGGATACCGAGTGGCAGAATCTCGTGGGTTAGTGAGACTAATACACGCAAAAACACACAGTGTGTTATTTTCTCTATGGGAATTTTGTTTTACTGTGTCTAAATAATGCTGTCCCTGTCTACACCCAGACCCAGCTCTATGCTTAACCTCAGTAAACAAAAAGAAGTGCTCTAGCTTCTTTAGATTTTCAGAGAAAATTGAATTTTCTTTACGGGGACCGTGCAAGATGAACACATTTAAACCCACTGGCAACTGGACCTTCCACACTGTGTCTTTTATGCACGTCTAGCAGATTTCTGGAGTTTCACAGTGCAAAGAACACAGTTCTACAAAGCAATAATATGCTGTTGAGACGAACCTTGTATCTGCAGTTTAGCTGTTTGTTTGTGTGTTTGTTTATTACAGAATTTGGCAGTGCCAGTTGCTCTGTACAGTATGTGTCATTTCATGATGAATGGCCCAATATAAAAACACTTCCATTCAAAGTTAATGTTTTGATTCTTCTGTATAATTTTGGGCATAATTGTGGCAACAATATGTATTTATATGCCTAGTTAAATGAGGTACTGGTCGTAAATAATGAGTTAATGTGTTCATAAAAGGGAAATATTTCGTCACAAAAGATACTCTGCAATGCTAAAATTTATTTAACTTTAATATTTGACATTATAAAATTGTGACAGGAATTGTTTATCTTATTTATAAGATTTTTTAATGTTTTAGATTTAGTAATGCCTGAAATGAATTACCTCCATTTAAAAGAAGACAACTTCTGTAGATAAACTGATAAAAAAAAAAGTAAAATATGTAATCAAATAAGATAAGATAAGATAAACCTTCATTAGTCCAAGTGGGAAATTTGCTTTGTCAGGGCAGAAAGTGAACAGTACAAAGTTAAGAGCAGCAAAAATAAAGAAAACAATAGAATAGAATAAAATACTCGATCAACAGTACAGTATAACACGTACACTATACAATCTAGAAATATA
>JBBJLS010070702.1:0-11680 GCA_037577275.1 Bryconaethiops microstoma | reverse complement strand
TTCAGGACTTCAGTTAGATGCTCTTTGTTCTGCTTGAGTGATTCATACGTAGGTCACTGTGTGTCTTAACCAACAGACACATTCCTCTGAAACCGGTCAGGTTCAGGGACTGGGACTTTCTGCCTGAGCCTGACCCAGCCTGACCCGACCCGACCCGACCGAAAGTGTCCAAACCCAAACTGAGCTCAAGAATACTGTCTGAATCTAAACTTTAAAACGTGATATTTCGAATGAGTACATAAATTATAAAAGGAACATTATTAAATTATTCACCAAAAAAACAAAAACAAACACCACAAACACTATAGTCACCAATTGGTGGTACTAATCTCTACAGTTACACAAAATCAGGCAGCTGCTTTATCAAAGAAGAATAACATTAATACTTACAAAAACAAAAAAGTTACGACCAAACACTAAGTAACATTTAGAGAGTGAATACACTGACTTTGAACTCAAAACAACAGCTTTATTTACATCTTCTGGATTCTACCCTACACCAATTGTACTCACCATTCCTGTTTTTTAATTTAATAACAATGACAGGGCATAGAAATGAAGCCAAATTTAATATCTTCAGACACCTTAATGGTCCCAATACTGTAAATACTCAAGCCAAATTGGGTCCTCCCATTAAGATGCAATTTGCTGGAGATGGAGGGGTTTGAGGGACATGAAACCAGAGACCACCTCCCTACAGGAAGCGCTATCTAGTGTTTGAGTTTCAGCTCTAAAAATACATTTCTCTGCAGCTCTGGACGAGGCTTGAGGTCGTGTGAAGAGGGACGGCTGTCTGGCTGCAGGAAGAAAGAAGGAAAGAGCGATCGGGGGCTCGGTCACTACAGTCACGGTTAAAGCACAGATTCATAAAGCCATTCTCTACATCTCATTCCTTCATAGACTTTACTAATTCATAAAGCGGATGAAGCATTAATTCTTCAAGACGATGCCAGATGCTGCAGCAGCAAAATACAAATGGCATCATTAGTTTTTTCTGAATAGACATAAAATAAGCAGAAACCATAAATGATTAACAGGACATAAATCATATCAAATATTTAGAAGTTGACACAGACATTGTTCATGCATTTGTGGATAAATCTGTAACATGAACATGAGTAGAAACTCTAAATTTTTAGGGTTTTGGAACAATTCTGTGCTGAGGCGACCTCTTTTGCTGCACCAAAATCCCTGCTTGTGGCCATAATCCACTCAAGCCAGCGCTGAACACTTTTCTCCAGCCATTTCTGTGCCAAATCAGTATTTCTGACTCCACACAAAAGGTTTTTTGAAACGATGCCACAAAAAAAATCTAATTTACCCAAAGCCCAGACATGGCTGATCAGCCAAGAATTGCCGCCACCAAAAAGACTATTTTGAAAGGTTGGTTTGAACTAAATATTCCTGCCATCTGTCTGTCTGGCCTTATAGATATGTTAATTTTGGAACAGATTTCCTAAAGCTACAACTTGAACTGTAGATGCCTGGTCAGCTACTACAGCCTTTTTAAAGTGAGGCTGTAGTAGGCCCTTAAAGTCACTCATGAACAGACCACACCACACAGTGAGCAGAGTGTGGGGACAGTACCTTCCTCAGTGGTGCCAATAGCAGTCCTGTGATTCGAACCAACAACCTTCTGATTGCAGGGCAGGATCCCTAACCACCAGGACGCCAGCTGGACTTATTGAAATGACTGTCCCTGCATGTCAAGATTAGCTGTGTGTTTTGTGGAAAATATTTAACTCACTGCATGTATATTTTATTAGCCCCCCCCACCCTTTTGTTTTCTTACCCATAAAGCTTTACAGTTGTTTATTTGTCTTTGTATTTGAGTAAATTGAATGAGTAAAACATAATTAACAAAAAACTTTTGCTTCTTTAGCACTGAAAAGAATTAGGTGACTACTGATTTGTTAGTGTTTGTTAGTAACATTAGCTCCAATGCTAAAATAAGGAAGCAAATTTTGGGTTGCAATCATGTTTTAGATGATCGACATCATGGATAAGTAAAGCACTTTGACAAAACATCTGATTATTTGAGAGCCGTTCTACTTGTGATATTATCTGGAACACCTTCATCTCTCTTAGCACTAGTTGCTAAGCAACAAGTAGCTGCAGTATGGACAATACAAGCAAAGGAGAACATCACAGAACCTCTCCGAGATCGTATCTGAGCTGGTCAGATTCTGGAGTGAGTGACCACAGCCCTACATCAAAGTTCCAAACTAAAACAGGCTTTTAAGTGGGTTAGCTGATTTACATTTACGGCATTTGGCTGACGCCCTTTACCAGAACAACTTACAGTCGTTAGTTACAGGGACGGTCTCCCAGTCGTTAGTTACAGGGACGGTCTCCCAGTCGTTAGTTACAGGGACGGTTTACCAGTCGTTAGTTACAGGGACGGTTTCCCAGTCGTTAGTTACAGGGACGGTTTCCCAGTCGTTAGTTACAGGGACGGTCTCCCAGTCGTTAGTTACAGGGATGCCAATATTTCAGCATTTTTTGTACAATATTCAAGGCTTTTTTGCTTTCATTTCTTCTTAATTTTGTAGCATAATTTTACAAAAGCAAAAGGACACTTAAGGTTGTGCATTATTGCAAAAAATATCATGGCTGTGACGATCTACTTCACTTGTTTATAACTGCAACCAAATCACAGGCATGATATTATTCAAGATAAAACACTTCTTCTCGGGTTCTTCTGCTGCACTATAATATAGAATTATTAATGGATTATATCAAATATGTCTGCCCAATATTTATCTTTTATACACACACACACACGACTGAAATATCAGACACTTGAAAGATTGAATGTATCTGAATGTTCCCACTGCTTCTGTCATCCATAACAGTCCATGCATGTTTATGTATTAAAAGTCTCGTATTCATTTTTCTTAATACAGTATGAGGATAAAAGGTTATGTAATTACGGTGATATGGCCCATGACCACCAATAATAAAGAGCTTACTGTGGCCGGGCCTCCTACCACTAACCAATCATTTTCTGGTTTAAAGTAATACTGTTATTTCTGTTCATTTGTCTTCTGTCCATCTAATATCTGATTAATGCTGCCACTGTAATTACATCCTACTTTATTAAAATGACATTTTAACTGGACATTTTTAATAACATTTAATAACAGCATTAATGAATTCGCATTATGGGATGCTGCATCCAGCATTAAAACATGGAGCTACATTTACAGAAAATGTAATCACAACCATAATACCAGTAAAAAAAAATGTTTTATTCAGCCTTATATATGATAATGCATTTTCTGCAGACACTGTGGAATTTAGAACACATGGACACCTTTTGGTTTTAAAACAAAATGCAGAATATGTACCAGAGACCTGAATGATAAAAGAGCTTCTAGAAAGCCTTATAAAAGAGATACACTGATCCTCTGTAGTGGCTCAGGTTTGTGTTAGAGTGTGTAGCTGTCACTCAACACTAGATCTTAAAACTAAAACAGCTGTCCAATAATAGCAGTATCACTTCATAGTTAAGACATGACGAGAAAACAAACACTTTTTCCATGTACCTCCTGGAGAACACTTTTCACTCGGCTTATTCTACTGTAAGTCCCATCCAGATGCTCGGGAAACTGATTTTTTTTCTATCTGCAATGGAGAACAGGGCAAAATTTAGCACGCAGTAAAACAGAATTTAATATAATTTATCATGCAACTGTAGTACATGATTTCTCATATTGCCACAGCAACATAATTTGATTTACCCAGCAATTGGACAGATATTTCTCCAGATTCCACTGTTTACTGGTGTGGTCTGTGTGTAAGCCACAGCAGGTACACCAATATACGTTTATATTAATTTGTATTAAGACCCAGACAAAAGATGACAGTCGTGAAACAATCCTCTTGATTTCCTTGGTCGTGGTTCCTAAACAGTGGTCCTACATCGTACTGTATGAAAGGATCAAAGACGGCTGTCGTCACAGCGACCAAAGACAGTGTGCGATTATTTTCTGACAATGTCAGAAATTTAGAACGCCCATCTGACAGTGTGTGTGCTGCTATGACCTATGACTACTGACCAGCCAATCAAAACGCAGCAAGAAATGATGTATTTAATCAACAAATCCAAAGATCGTGGAGGAGACACCGGTATGTGCGACGCCGGTACTTCGCCTGTTCTTTGAACACATAAAAAAATCACGATCTCCAGAGTGCAAGTCATCTTGTTCTGTTAATGCCGCACCAGCGCAGGCTCATGACATTTTGTTCTTCTATATTATAAAGACAGTCATGCTGCTAAATAAAGAGCCCGAGTGAAAGAGTGAAATCTCCAAAATGTACAACAACCAACACTTTACTGCTATTCAAAATGCCATTCGTATTACTTTTTTTATAACTACAACCAAAGCACACTCCTTATGATCTGTTGCCTATGACAAAATGCTATCAATAGATGTTGATCATATTTCAGCTGATATTTTTATAGTCTGATAATGACATGATGACCAATAATTAAACATGTTGCAGCACTCAATAATAAAAGTATACTATCATATATAACATACATGATGTTATTGTGGACACTTTGATGGAGGAAAATCCATACAGTGTTTTGTTACTGTTCAGTGGAGTAACCTAACATTCAATTCCGGGGTGCCTCTAGACATTAATGACAGTTGTTTATTTAACATAGCTAAATCATCCTCAGATAGTCAACTTAAAACAACACAAAACGCACGTGTTATCGTAAAACAAGATGCAAAAGTTGCACCTGTGTGGTAATAACATTAAGTTTTTTTATGTTAATAAAATATTGCATATCACTATGAGAAATTGTCTTACCATGTACAGTATCTTCAGCAGTTTTCATACTCCGTGCTAAAACAATCATTATGGGCAATATCTTACGTGCATGAGAAAAATTTAAAATCAATACTTATGTCATTATTACTGATGTACTAATGATCTCTATTACAGCAACAACAGAATACTGTTACACTGTTAGTGTTACTAGTATCTATAGTATTTATACCCCAGCATTTGTTTGTTATGAGTTGATTAGTTTTCATCCATTTACTGCCTCATAATGAATCTTACTGTTGGTTTAATGGTAAATGATGTGTACCATGAGGACACCATGCATATAGTCAAGAAAACATTATTTAAATTTAATACAAGCTGTGTGTTTGTACAGACGTACAGGCACAAGATTTTACTTAATGTGGTTATTGTGTTTTTGTTCTGCCACCTTTTATCCATGCAATAGCACAAAGAAAACACAAATGCTAAATTTCCCAGCTCCACTTTCAGTCCTGCTGTTCACAAAACCAGCTCTGAAACATTCAGCCAGTAGCAAGACTGTAACCAACTCCTACTCAACAAGTGGAGCCACTTCTAAAGCTCACAAACAGGTTCCTGTACTGAAGAATGACATGCAATCCACAGGAAAAAAAAGTCTGTTTTACTTCTGAGAAAGGATTTCGTAAGTCTTAATTAGTAAATTGATTCCAATGCACAAGTACATCAAGTATTATATTAAAGCACCCCAATAAAAGACATGAAACAGAATAAAACTCATCAAATGCGGAAAAAATACATCCGAACATGATTATGACAACAAATCAGTGATTTGGTTTGCACGGTGGGGCCTATACCCTTCAAAATTAGGCAGTGATAATCTCCCTTCAAGGCCAAATCACTCCTCGCCAGCAGAAAATGAGCTCTGCTGTCAGAGGAGTCTAACAAGATACAGGCCATTTTTTATTACAGTGGTACTTGTGAGGAAATAACAAATGCACTTGAGTGGAGAAGTAGAGAACAAAGGATCAAGAGGTCATATATTACATGTTCAAAAGCATGTAGACCCCTGCTCCTCTATCATTTCTTCTAAAGTCCGGGGTTTTAACTGGAGAATTTGTCTTTACTTTGCTGCAGAGACAGTCTCTGCTCTTCTGGGAAGACACTAGATATTGGAATATTGCTGTGAGGATTTAACTGCTGCGAGCAAAGCATTATGGCGCTTTTCTACTGCCATAAAGAATCACGCTGTACCTTTAACACATGTTTATCCATTACAAATAAAGTGATGCGTACAGGAGCGTAACCCGAGCTGCTCGACGGCAGGACCAAAAGTGGGCCGCAGTCAAGCTGACCGGATCACTGCTTTCTGAAAGGTGGAAATGTTCATCACAACATGAAGAGAAGTCACTATTTTTACTGTCCATGCAAAAAACAACAATGGAGACACAAACTAACAACTGGGAAGTCGATGAAGGACAAGCACGACTGTCTGTTTGGGCTGAAGATAGATTTCCATGGGAGTTTTCTATGATACTAAAAAATTGATCTTTAACGCTGTGAGAAATGCAAAGGTGAACCAGGACATCACTAACTAAGCCAGACACCACTAAACTGAGTTCGGTTTACATCACATAAATACTAAAAGACCACAATAACAGAAAAACATTTCGCCGGTTCGACTCCACGGACGTGGTTTTGGGACGACCGACCATAAAATGTGTCAAGTTTACCGGACTGAGATACACACTGGAAAATCAAAACGTGCTGCAAGTTCAGTATCATCACAGTACAGTTTAGGTACAGCACGGTTTCTGTGGACCTGTGGAAAAGTGCTGTTAGTTCTGAAACACAAATTCCACTCCAACTCATTACAGAAGGTGTTGGATGGAGTTCCATAACTCCAGAGAACACAGTTTTACTGTTCGAGGGCCCAAAGCTGGGTGGGCTTTATATCCCTCTAACTGACACTTGGCATTGAGCACAGTGCCCTTAGGCTGCACAACTGATCCAGAGCATCTTGTTCTACTGGTCAATGTTTTTCTATGGGGATTATCCAAACTTGACAGGATTAGTTTGATTAAAATGAATCCTGGCGTGATCAGTAAGTGTGGCTGGTTAGAGCAAGTGAGAACGCTGGAGGGGGAATCTGGTCCAGGACTGATACCAGAGCAGTTAAGTCTTGCTTCTAATGCCCAGTTTACACACCTTCATACATCCACTGGCACAAATATGGTAAAAAGTGTATAGTAAAGTGACTATATTGTCATGTGTGAACACACCACAGCACACAGTGAGAACAGTCCAAAATACCTCTCTGCATTTAACCCATTCACCAACTGAAACAGTGGGCAGCCAGGAACACAGCGCCTGGGGAGCAGTGTGTGGGGACGGTACCTTGCTCAAGTGTACCTCAGTGGTGCCACTAGTGGTGCCACTTATCTGCATCATAAGGAACCATAAGGCACAAGGTAATTTCACCCTGTTTTGCATTGTGGGAACCTCGATAGCACACAATCTCCCATGCTTTATTGGTCTAGAACATCACGAGAGTGATAAAACAACAAATTAATCCAACAAGTGGTTCAGGTGGATATTAGTGCTGGTATCACAATATACACCATGAAATCCAATCACTTGTGCCTTTTTATACATAAGACTTTGTTAAATATTTGTGTGAACAGTAAAGAAAATAAGACCAAAATGCCAAGGAAACTGAATAATAGCTCAGTGAGCTCTTGGACTTCAACCATTGGATGGCTGTGATCGAACTTCCAACAAAATGGCTAAAGCCTGCACCACTTGGGAGCCTAAAAGAAACATTTCTGAAACTATCTGACAGATGTTCATCACCCCTTAAGTTCTGAATCGGTAGTTAGGAGGCACACAGACACAATTGAGACATTATAATTCACAAAGTATAAGATTTCTACCTTTTGTAGAAGCAGTAAGAAACTTGAGGCTGTGTGTTATGGTACTTTCACCCTGTTTTGCATTGTGGGAACCTTGATAGCACACAACCTCCCATGCTTTATTGCTCTAGAACATCACGAGTGTGATAAAACATAAATTAATCCAACAAGTGGTTCAGGTGGATATTTGCGCAGGTATCAGAACGTACATTATGAAATCCATTAATTGGTGCCTTTTTATATGTAAGACTTTTACATATAAAATTATATGTAAAAGTCTTACATATAAAAGATGAATTATAACTCCTTAAGTGTAATGTTTGTCATACGTGAACACAACAAATCACAAAATTATTTCTCTGCCAGGAACACAGCGCCCAGGGAGCAGTGTGTATGGACTACTTACAGTCCTGTGATTCAAACCAACAACCTTCCGATCGCAGGGGCAACTCCCTAACCACCAGGACACCAGCTGTCCTAAAAGACAGTTAAAAAGCTTTTGTACATGGAAAAATGTCTGACCAGCAAAGTAGAAAAGGTATCAGAAAACCGATGGAGACTAAAATATTCTTGAGAGGAAATAAACTGAAGGCAAATCCAAACATACACCGAGGACACTATTAATACAATAAAAAAAACAGCATATTTCACAAACCTGTAGAAATATACTTGAAACTGGACAACACAATGTGAACATTCAAACTTTGGCGTACATTACAAATACAGTACAAGAAGACAACAGCTGTAACTTCACTTTTCTACCCTTCTATCCTTTTCCATCTTAGAAAAAAAGGAGTTTAATCTCAATAAATAAGAACCTAAACTTCCGATTTTATCATTACTGTCAGTTCAGACAGACAGCAGAGCTGTTGCCATCCTTATACAGACATTATATCCATTTATTCACTGAATATTTGGGTCTTAATAAATGATCTAAACATTTTTATCCAATGCAATCAAAAGCTATGATCTCAAGAAACGTTATTTGGCTAAGCTAAGCTATTTTAGGCCTTGTTGCAGTAAATAAAACACAATTTATATGAAAAAAACATTAGAGATCCATAATGTGATTTTTTTTTTAGATATAAAGCTCTGAATGGCAGCAGATTTGAAGAGCTTTTGTGAAAAAGATCACATTAAAGCAGTTCAAGAAAAACTTGTGTAGGTGGAATTGCTAACACTAACAGTTCATCATGTTTACAGCACTAATTCAACAATTCACCCCTACAAATACCAACAAACGTGATCGTTTTTATCAGACATCCTGCTTTTGACATAATCCATGCTTTCGAGACCAAAACGAGACACAGAAATTGAAATTGAAAGCAGAATTTTGGAAGATAAACGTTAGCATCCGCTGGCTAAACTATCTTAGCAGGCTAACCCCATTAGCCTCAAAATACTGTTTACTGACTGTTTCACGGATTCCTTACACAAACTGGATTAAATGTTTTGGAAATATTGTATGTTTACGACAAATGGGCTGTTCTGAAAATGAAGAAATAATATTGATAATAATAAAATAACACTACGAGCTAAATCGAGTAGCATAGCATAGCTAAAATAGTTCATGTTTATTTGTGGCCTAAAGCCACAATTTTAACAATAAAATCAAAGTGAGGGAAATAAAAGGGACCCAAGAAACGAAGAATGTCAGAAAGACATGCGAGAGATTAAAAAATATGCATTTGTTTACGGTTCGTTTGTGAGTTAGCCCGAAGCTAAAGGCTGCAGGTAGCTTAGCCGTCGCCCGGGCAACTCCTTAATCCGAGCTCGAGTCGAGATCCAGGCTCATTTTCTCAAAGAAATACTCCACAAATCCAGCAGACGCGAGCTTTAAGGAAGGGATTACAGGCTTTTACCTAACACGAGTCCGTCCCGGGTCCCATCTCGTCCGTTTGGTTGGTTTAAAACGTCGTTTTCTTCATTTTCTCCTCTCCTTTCTGGCTGGGTCTCTTTAAGCCCGTTTCTCGGCTCCGTACGGCCCCACTGATTCAATGGGTTTAAGTTGCACAGCGTGCGTAACCCGCTTTGGAGAATTGCGCCGGCTCATAAAATCCAGTTCCATTGTGCGTGAGCTACGCCAAATTCGCTGCTGGATCCAGAGAGACTTGAAAGACAGAATCCACACCAGGAGATCCAGATCAGACAGTTCTGCAGTTATAAACACAGAACCCCCATCAGGAGATCCAGATCAGACAGTTCTGCAGTTATAAACACAGAACCCCCATCAGGACATCCAGATCAGACAGTTCTGCAGTTATAAACACAGAACCCCCATCAGGACATCCAGATCACCGTGCTGACTGAAGAACATTGGTTATTGGTTAACTGTTGAGTAATTATCATGAATTAACAAGTAACTACTATGAACTACTGAATGATTCAGTATCTACTATAAATTATTAGCACTTCATCTATCAACTGTTCAGTCACTACTATACACTGATCAGGCACATTTATGTTTATTGTCCTAAACTGCAGATGCAGGTTAATTTTACTTCTTTTTCAATTGTTTAAATAATATTTGTGGTGCACAGAGGCGGATTTCTCTTTTAAATTGCAGTAAAACAAACTTTTTCACTGTCCGTGTTGCTTTCTCTTTTTAGCTTGTTAAATTTCTCACATGAGCGTTTGGGATATTTCTCAGACACTTCTGAGTATTCGATCTTTAGTCTAGTTTCACAATCTATTCACCACAATAAGCGGTTGCTTTCATGCTCAGCCAGTTGAGCTGGTGTAGCTGATGTTCAGATCAAACAGGCCGATGCAGAGCGGAAGTGGAAGTTTGTGAAATGTATTAAAAATAAAAATGCTATAGTTTAACTGAAGAGCAAATTTCCAAAACTCACTCAGTCCAAAAGCATTTTTTTTAAAAACTTGTTTTACCTATTGAAAAGCTATTCTTACAGAAAATATTTTTCTTAATTGAAATTTTACAGTTACTTGTCATTTTCCAACGCCTGTTTCTAAAGTACAACTCCTGCACATTTTAGTTTGGGCAAATTTGTTAAAAAAATATAATGAAAATTGTTTTAAGTAAATCGATATTCAATGTCACAAAATGATGTACAAGTTTAATATTTATATCCTCCTACACGACGCAGAATAGGGTCGATGACCGCTAACTGCATAAAAACTGTAAACATCCTTCTGTCTACCAGTAAGTAAGAACCACTCGCAAGTGGACTGAGGGAGTTATGCAAGGATTGAGTGAGTTTTGGTCGGTTATACTATTGCAAATAAAGAGGTCATGTAAAAATATGCCAATAGTAATGTTACCTAAAAAATCACATAAATGGACTGAGTGAGTTTTGGAAATTTGCTCTTCAATTTGATACATGGTGTAGTCTGGTGGTAAGAATATTAAGGGTAATTTGAATTTTGTGGCAAAATTCAAAATACTATAGTTTAATTTGATACATGGTGTAGTTGCCTTATTTTGTCATTTATTTGAATGCAATTACAGTTAGGGTATTTTGTATTTAAAAACTTTATGTTTTGTTGCACCCCTCTGCACCCATCACACTTTCCGATATTGAAATGTGATTCATCACTCCAGAAAACATGTTTCTACTACAGTCCAGGGGTGGCTTTACATCCCTTTAACCAACACATAATTGCACATAGTGATCTTAGGCTTGTATCAGATGCAGCACATAGATATTCTATTCTATTCTATTCTATTCTATTCTATTCTATTACATTTTTGCACATTGTACAGATCTCTTTCTAACTGTAAGATTTGTTTATTGGGAATATCCTTTTTTATTTATATTTTATTACCTTAGTTTAGTCTATTTTTTCTTTAACTGAATTTAAATTATTCCTGGTCTACTCAGTAATGACTATGTATAATCACATCAAATGGAAATTTGAAAAAATAACTTTAAATAAAAGATAGAAACTGAATTGCATTTCATTGAGTGAAATAAGTATTTGAACCCCTACCAACCATTAAGAGTTCTGGCTCCCACAGAGTGGTTAGA
>JBBJLS010070701.1:0-11680 GCA_037577275.1 Bryconaethiops microstoma | reverse complement strand
AGAGTGAGAGTGAGAGTGAGAGTGAGAGTGAGAGTGAGAGTGAGAGTGAGAGTGAGAGTGAGAGTGAGAGTGAGAGAACAGTGCTGCACTCTGTTAGCCAGTATATTAACTCATCATCAGTGGAACTCAAGCGGGCTGTTTTCCTGCTGGCCTGGGTTGTGTTTATTGCAAAAATGTGATTACTCTGTGTGTGTGTGTGTGTGTGTGTGTGTGTGTGTGTGTGTGTGTGTGTGTGTGTGTGAGAGTGAGTGAGTGTGTTAGACTAATCAAGGGGTGGATGACTTTCATTAGGATGCTGATATAACTGCTGAACTGTGTAGGTGTGTACACAATCATTTGGAATCACTTGTGTTTTATTTCTTTGTTATATTTCATAATAAACATATAAAAAGACATAAAAAAAGTCTAATCTGTCTAAGTTCGATCTCTAAGTTTATCTCTGGCTGGGAGTTTCAGCTGCCATGCTGCCATGCTGCCATCCTAGAGGGGCATCCCCCTCCCCATCACTCTCTAACAAACCTCAACTTTACTATAGCATGAAACCATTAACAGAATGGGAAGAGAACAAACAGCCAAAGACACAAGCATTGCTTTTACCTTTTATCGAAAGTGCTGAGTACCTTACACCCCCTCCAAACACACACACACACACACACACACACACACACACACACACACACACACACACACACACACGCACACACTCAGTCTGCTGTACAGTTTTTGGATGTCTGGTTTCCTCTTCATTAGCTGTAGAGGAGCCTGACTCAGACTATGATCTGATGTGGATAGTGGAAAAATATATTAAAAAAACCCTATGTATATATGTAAATATGCATATTGGTTGAATCTGATGAATTGTGGGGAAAAAGCTGTCACCCAGTCTGGCCAATCGAGCTTTGGTTTCTTCGATAGCGTCTTCCAGATGGGAGTAAAGTGAAGAGTCCGTGTAATGGGTGTGAGGAGTTGCACAATGCAGGAGGCCTTTTTGGTGCAGCACTTATGGAAAATGTCCTGCAGTAAGGGCAGAGATGTCCTGAGGAGGAATCATAAGTATAGTGATAATTATCCATGTAGTACCAGTCTCTGTTGAGGGCAATGGTAAAACTTGGTAAAGCTCAGGCCCTCAAGCCTGTTGGTTGTACTAAGCTCTGGCAGTGGATGAAGGTGGTATTTCCTTGGTGGTCCTCTTTGTGTTCCGATGAGCCTGTAGGTCCAAAAAACCCTTAGCCCTTCACTCGCCTCTCTGTAGCTTCCCTTCACATCTACTTGACTCATAAAAACTGAATACAAATGAGGGGCTACAATTGTGGCTTCTATAGCAACATGTGGTGCATGGATATATTTTGAACCACAGAAATGAAAAATTGTGTTTAATTGTTAAACATGGATATTATTATTTGGTGATTTTGAGAATGAGTATTTAAGCTCTCCTATACGTGATTTTGGAATAGTTTGCGGCTTTAGTCATCATTCTGGACACATCGAAAATTATTATTTGAAACACCGTAATCAAATTTATTTTATACAATAAACATATTTCCCAGACTTTTTTGTACAATGTGTTTCACAGTGTACATTGATATGAATATGTATTTCTTTACAGAATTCTGTCGTGTGTGTGTGTGCGTGCGTGTGTGTGTGCGTAGTCTTCCCAGCAGATCGCCCCATGCGCAGAGGCTCCAGTAGCACCAGCACTGAGGATGAGGATGGTGGGATGAAGTCCAGTCCGCTGGTGAGGAGACGCAGGGCAAAAAGGAGCACATCTGAGCCCGAGGAGCAGCAGGAAGTGCAGAGAGAGAAGGAGGAGGTGCACAACACAACATTCCTTTGTCCGGACAGTGTCCCATGCCTGTGTTGTGTTGCTTTCATTATATGTAATAACACCATAAGGAAATTACACAGTGGTGGAAGGGAATTTATAACTGGTTATTGGTTGGGTAACACCTGGGTTCTGAGTGTGTATGAGTTACCATGGCAACACAAGAGCCCAGAGCACAGTAGTTAATCATAAACATATCCATAATAATCTATAAAAGTTACTATCAGATTCCCTGTAAATAAGCAGCAAGCCCCCATAACCGGATGTCAGTAGGAGTGTACCTACATATGTGTATTAGTGCTGAGCAAGTTATTGCGTTACTATCGTTTTAATGCGTTATTTACTTAACGCCGACAATTATTTATCGCACATTAACACACTTTTTTATATTACCATTACTTTTTTTTGCTCGACTACTGACCACAGACTGTTTAAGCTGCTCCCTGATAAAAGAAAAATGTTTCTGCTGGTACCTGTTCAGAAAAAAAGAAAACAGATTTATAAATCTTAACTTGCTGTTGCTCAGAAAGTACCTGTTATAATGTAATGATTGAGGCTCTCGACCATGGGTGCCAGAAGCATTTTCACTCCAGGAGCAGGACTGGGAAACTCTGTAGGAGATCTTGAATATAAGTGTGTGCTGAGTACATGAGCTGATAAAGATCAGCCTTGTGTGACTGGGTTATTTGTGTATATGTAGTTAGGAAAGGTCTGCTTGTATATGGGTGTTTGGTGAGTGACTGTATGAATCCTGTGTCAGGGTGGTGATGAGGAGGCAGAAGACCAGAGGGAGGCCTGCGTTTTTGCCCCGCAGCAGCAACAGCAGGTCAGCGGGACACTCAACAAGTGCATCCTGCTTGCCCTCGTCATCGCCATCAGCATGGGCTTTGGACACTTCTACGGTGAGGGTAGTTAATAATTTAATTATCAGCCAGAAAACATGTGTCTGTGTACATATACAGTACTGTGCAAAAGTCCTGGGCCACCCCTCACTTCTTCATATTTTCCTTCCAAAGTGCCAGACTTTCTTGTATTTTAATGTAGTATTGAGGAACAGTTCTCCAGGCTTCCTGAAGGACTTTAAGTCTGTCATTTTCAGTCCCTGAACGTGACCAGTTATCCATTTTGTGCTTGCTATGCCACACTGTGACCTATGTATGAATCATTCAAACAAAACAGAGACCTGAATCTAACTTAAGACCTGAACAAGTAAAGAAACGGTTGCGTATGATTCCAGATGATCAGGCAGTGATCAGTATACTAGTGGTGCTGAATGCTTAGTGGTTGGAACTCCTTTATCTAGGCTCCTTGTATCTTTAGACACTTTGTAACCCGTTGCAGTAAAACATTTGTACCAATTTCTTTCATTTAATCTACTCAATCTGCCAAAGAAAAGATGATGTGACATTCAGAAAATAGTAATTTTGGACCAACAAAGTGATACAAAGCAAAATATGAGGAAATGAGGAGTTGCTCAAAACTTTCGCTTTACTGTGTATAAATAGGTGGTTACTATATACGGTGTGGTTATTGTATACTTATTATCAATGTGTGTTTGTGTTCCAGGCACGGTACAGATACAGGAGAGGCACAGGATGGCGGAGAACAGCCGTGTGAATGAACCGAGTGAGACTCGAGAGCTCTATCAGTGTCGGAGAGAGAAAGAAGTCGTCAGCAAGGTCTGAAACGCTTCACCACCGTCATCACCATTGCCTGAAATAGCTGAATCAATCATTCATTGATGGGCTGAATCAAGTGTGAGCAGTAGTAAAATGATCTGTTGTCCTGACACTGAGGATCAGCTAGAAAGACAAATCAAAGTTTAAATGGCCATATTGACTTCTGAAAGTCCACTAGGGTCAGTTTTGACATGAATTTGGTGGGGCGCTCTTTTAGAAGCACTGGAATGTTTGTCTCTCTCTCTGTCTCCTCTCCCCTCCTTGCCCTCTTTGGTGAACTTTGTTTCAGTTGCAGCGATTTCCATCTTTGCTGTACTATTATTTCCACAAAGAGCCTATTCCTGTACCTCAAAGTGAGCCATTTTTACTCTGATAGCAATTTCTTTACAGGCAGTTTGTCTCGTTATTTGACCATCATGAGCCAAACTGGTATTTACTTATTTCTACTTACACGTCTTTATAGGTATTATTTCTGTCATAAAGTTACAACACAGATTAGCCAACATAATCTGTGTTATAAATTGGATGATTCTGTAGATTCTTGGCGAATGCATCCCTAATTTCTTCCCTTTATCAAAAATAAGGTCTCTAAAGACTGTTTTTTTTTTTTTTTCAAAAACACCTTTTTCTCTCCCCACCTTTCAAAAACAGATGTAACTAACATTATTTAACAGCTTTGAAATTCTGATTCAATTTGAGGAAACTGGATTACCTTGTTACCGTTAGCCTTGAAGCTCCAGTACAAAACTCCACACCAATATCAGACAGCTAATCTTGACTTCTTGACCATGTTTAGGTAAACTGTGTCAGCGTTATTTCGCCAAACTATTCCTTTAAAGTTTCTCTCACTAAAGCTAATCTAGTCTTTGTGCAGGAGCCTGCTCTGATGGCTCCTTTGTCTCTGTGCGCTCAGGATGTGGTCAAAAGTCTGAGGGAAGATCTCGAGGGCAAGCAAGACATGGTGTTAACCCTGACAGGCATTATGGATAAGATTACCAAAGAAAACCAGAATCTCAGAGGCAAAGAGGCTGAGCTACAGGTGACCGCATTTGACATGGCTTTACATTAAAAAAAAAAAAACAGTTACTGCAACAAAATTCACCAATGATGTGTTTTTCTGTGTGTGCATTTTGTTAATATTAGTTTGCATTTCCTTGGTTGTGTCATTTGATGGAAACACTAGGCCTGGACAGTTAAATGGTAATGATTGTCATTCTGATCATAAATGATGGTAATTGTGGCAAAGCCTCGAGACAAAGGTGAAGCAGAAGTCTTAATTGTTCACTCATAACAGCACACACAAGATTTTTCCTTATATGCATGTACTAATGGTGAGTAATAATCTATATTGATTACTGGGCAATAAATCAGGAAAAAACATATATCTCAGCCTGATAAGGTGAAGGAACTCCACATGTGATGTTACCTAATTTTCTGGTTTCATTTGTCTTTGGTTTTCGTGCGTAACGTAGGCTCAGAGAGAAGATTTGTTCGAACAGCTTCAGCAGGCAAGGAGCGAGATGGAATCACGTCAGAAGCACCTTGCTTTGGAGAACCGGGCACTAAAGAGCACCCTGGAGCGTGAAGAGGCATCTCTGTCAGCATTGCAGGACGAACTACGGCACCTCCGTGCTCAGATCCGCGAGCTTGAAGAGAAAGGAGCTGGCGCTGACTCCATCTTGTCTGAGAACCAGCGACTAAAGGACCACCTACTGGAGGAGAGGCAGAGGGTCCGGAGTTATCTCAACCAGAAGGAGGCACTGATGGCAGAGGCACAGGTATTGCGTAAGGAGCTGGACAAGGAACGGAAGGTGACGGACAGGCTGAGGGAGGAGCTAGAGGAGTTGAGCCAGGAGGATTCGGGGGCAGAAGGGAATGCTGAAATTGAAGAACTCCAGACACGACTTCAAGAGCTAAAGAAAAAACTTAGCTTTGAGCAACAGCGTTCAGACCTTTGGGAACGGCTCTATGTGGAAACAAAGGAGGACAGGTCTAAAGGAGACAGGCAGGTCAAGGCCAGGAAGCCCAAAGAAGGAATGATGGGGAAGGTGAAGGAGACGTTTGATGCGGTGAAGAATTCCACAAAGGAATTTGTTCATCACCACAAGGAGCAGATCAAGAAGGCCAAGGAAGCTGTCAAAGAGAACCTCAGGAAGTTCTCGGATTCTGTCAAGTCTACGTTCAGGCACCTGAAGGATTCAGCAACAAACATGTTTGAGAAGAGCCAACGGCCGCAGGAGAAAAGGTTCCACGAGAGAAAGGATGCAAGAATGGAACAGGAAGAGCAAGGCAACAAACCTACAGAAGATACACACTGGCAGCACCACAGGCCTCCACATCAGCACCCTCGCAAATTCACGGCAGAGTCTTGTTTTTTCCAGCAAGATTGTAACACACGCAAACCTGGTGGCCAGAAGGAAAAAGTCACCACAGGCCAGAGAGCTGTTCCCAAAGGGTGCACTGGTGTGTTCGACTGTGCCTACCAAGAGTCCATGAGCCTCTTCAACAAAGCCATGGACCCCATCAGAGCGGACGAGTTCAACCAACTCCTCCACAGCTACCTCCAGCAAGAAGTGGGTAATTTCCACCACTGGAGGGAGCTGGAGAACTTCATCAACAACTTCTTTCACAATGGACTCTTTATTCATGATCAAATGCTGTTCACGGACTTTGTCAGCGGCGTCGAGGACTACCTGGAGCATATGGTGGAGTACCGGGGTGGGGGTGGTGATGTGTTTGAAGATCTGGATGATTATATATACAGGCACTTGTTTGGGGATACATACTCAAAACGGTTTGGCCCAAGGTAAGGACATCTAGTTTTCAGTTAAATTAAGTGCGAACTAGGGATGGGTATGGAAAACCGGTACTAAACTGGTACTGACTGGTCAATACCACAATCTGGGGAATATCCTGGACAAACAGTGCTACTGGTTTTCATGCAGCCTTAATGCATTCTAACATAGCTGCGTTTTCAAATGGTCAGTACTGGACTAGATCTGGTGAGAGGAAGGGGAGTGGCACTTTGCACGTCACTAACACACCTTTATTGAGCAGAAACTTTGTAGCGATGCTCCTCCCCCATTATATATACTCTTATTTCTCCAAAACGACAGCTGAATTTTCTCACATCTTTTCATGTGATTGCAAAACATTATGGAGTGTAGGATCAATAGTATCAAGGAGTATCGATCCTTACCATACCCTTCCCTAGCCCTTATCATATACATCATCTACAGCCCTTAGCACACCGGCCCAACATTTTTCGAGACATGTCGACATCTCAATGTTTGCAGTTGCTTGTATTTCGAATGCTCAGACCTGGGAAGACACCCGCACCTTTGCGAATGGGGGAGAACTTTCTAAAGACCTCCCAGCAAATGCAGATAACACAGCGCTTGGGTTTGTCAGTGTCTGTTGGAGTGTGTTTGGCTGGTGTGCTCTGGACTTCATGCATGTGTTTCAGCAGGACTTGAGCTTATTGCATTCCTCTTTTGCCTCTTTACTACTAGGTCTGAGACCCAGTAGACTCTGCATGTTGACAATGACTTGCTGTGAGCGGCGCATGAAGCTTTAGGGTGGGAAAAAAAAAAACTTTTGCTGTTTGTAAATTCACAGTCGACCCTTCGCAAGGCCAGGGTCAAAGGTCAAAGTGGAGCAGGAGTGCCAGCGGCAGCAGCGAAAACACCAGCACTTGCGCCCCCTGCACCTCCGGGAACGGAAATGGGCTCGTTCGGGACGCGGCTCCGACAGACACTTTGCCGAAGTTAAAATAGAGCTGGGGCCAATGCCCTTTGATCCGAAATACTAGCAGACAATGCAAACCTCAGCTGGTTTCTACTGTAGCTCCTACAATATTGTGATCCTTTTGCAGAAAACAGGACTAACTAAAGCATTTCCCTCGCTCTCCTCCTCCCCCTTTGTGATTTTGCACAAATGTAAATGCTGTTTGAATGTTTTCGTTTGCGGTCAGCCAGCCGTCGCTCAGTCTGAACACCGTCGGTAGAGTCGCTTAGTCAAAGCTAGCTTAGATACACCCACCAAAAGACAAACAAGAAAAGCAGATTTTTAAATGTTTTTTTAGGGTTTCTGAATCCAAATCCTTGAGAAGGCACTTCATTTGAATTGCATAGTTTTTCATTTAAAAAAATAGTGATTGGTTTGGGCTGCTTTGCACTGCATATGCTGTAAAAGTGTAATTATCAGTTAAAAAGAACTGCAGTTAGGTCAAAATGAAGTTCTGACTAGGACAATATTCTGTTTTCGCAAGGACCAAATAAGCTTGTTGCGCTGAAGATAGAACTGGGAACCTTCTAGGGGTGTAAGGATTAGCAAAATTCATGATTTGATATGATAATGGGGTCTTTTTTTGTCAATACAATAAAAATGAGTGGGTGAAAATATCAATATGATGTTTCCATTTGCAGTGTGTTATAATATTTGAAACACAGGTGGACTTGAGTGTCAATGTTGTGATGGTCAAAACCAACGTACTAGAAACAAGATAATGTAACAATACGATGTGAGAAAATTTGATGCAGTGTGATACAGTTTGGTACAATATGATAGATTATTACAACCCTATACCCTCACACTGGGTCAT
The DNA here is from genome assembly GCA_037577275.1 of Bryconaethiops microstoma. Classification (NCBI taxonomy): domain Eukaryota; kingdom Metazoa; phylum Chordata; class Actinopteri; order Characiformes; family Alestidae; genus Bryconaethiops; species Bryconaethiops microstoma. Next base: position 3,576 of record JBBJLS010070701.1, on the reverse strand, counting down.
TTTTGAGATAAAATAATGTGATGTGTTTGGTGTGGTTTTCTAACTGCTGCTAAATGTCAAGACTGATTAGAATTGATCTGTTATAAATAATACAGAGAAAAATTTAAGTTGCCAACTTGGGTGCATAAAATACTATATATATATATATATATATATATAATTTTTTTTTTTAATCTCTCTTTTTTGCCTGTAATGTCTTGTCGGATGAGTAACATTCCAGTTGAAGCTTTGAACGTTCTGCAAAGGTAATTTTTTGTTTGCACCAAAATCTCCAGAATAAAAACTGAACTGAGTATTCTCTCTTCTTTTAAAACATATAAATACTTCTGAATTATTTCCTGGCTTTGTTTAGACGGGAATTATTAACGGTAGTTTTAGAGACTTTCTTTCGCCCTAAAAAAGAGAATTACTAAAATAACACATTCTACAAAACCAGCATTTAATTAGAAAAGCTGCAAACATGTTTTATCTTAATAAACTTCACATTTAAAAAAAAAAAAAAGTCCATCAATGGTCCCCTGGTTCCATGAGGTCTGGAGTTACTGCCCGTAGATCAAAATCCTCTTCCCCACTCGTCCTTCAGGGAGGTGTGTGTGGAATATTTCGGCTTGTTTCACATATCTGTTTCCATCCAGGAAGGCAGAAATGTCCTACAAAGAATGGTTGGACAAAGCAGAGTCTTCACTGATGTGCATGTTGTCCCTCATTTGTGCTCATATATTGCATTCATTATCCAAAACCAATGACATGGCTTGCAACTGATGAAGACTAAGTGGTAAAGGCTAATTAGCCACACTGCATTTGCAGCTACATTACTATACATTCATTTATGGCACTAAGGTTGGATTATTTAGTGAGAAATGCTTTAATTCCAATTAAGTTGTAAAACTGAATTTATGGCTATTCTGTAGAAGCCCACTGAATCAAAATTGTACAAATTGGTGGTGACTGGAACCAAACATCTGCCTCTAAAAGCTCCTCTCAGAAAGTTATTCCATGAAATGGTTATGGTTGTGCTGCCTAATGCCTGAGATACTGAGAAGCTTTTGGCCCTAAAACCAAACTCATTTATGGTGGAGGGATACATGCAGGTTGTCATGAGGCAAATACTCCCCAAAAAAAACATTACTTCACTATTTTACCATCAACATCGATATAACCACAGATATTTATTTAGCCTCTGCTGGATTTATATCAGACACGCCTGGTTCCATTCACAAGCATTGTAAAGAAATCTGTAAAGAAAGCTGCTTGTTTTTATCTAATACCTTTTCAAGTGGATCAAATAAGACCACGTGTGAGGGCAGTGTGGACTTGTAGGGAAATGCCATCCTGAGCCAGCGGAGAGGATCAGCGTAAAACACGGCTGCTTCTTCTACGTAATCCTCACTTCTGGCCAGATCCGGTGGACATTGCAGGAAGCGTAGTTTGATTGGACAATGAAGGTGGCTAAAGGAACCACAGGAGAGAACCTTTTAAACACATAATCTGAAATGGTTTAAAATAATTTAACATCGGTATATTAAATAATAGTACAAAAATCTTGACCCACATTGTTGGTCCAAAATACTATTTTCTGCCAATCAAACTGTCATCTTTGGTATATTGAGTAGATTAAATGAAAGAAATGTAAATGTTTTACTGTGGCAGGCTGCAAAGAGTCTAAAGATACAAGCAGCCTAGATAAAGGAGTTCTAACCACTCAGCATTGAGCACCACCAGTATACTGATCACTGCCTCATCATCTGGAATCATCTGCTCCTATTTCTTAACTGGTTCAGGACTTAAGTTAGATGGTCTTTGTTCTGCTTGAATGATTCATACGTAGGTCACTGTCATGGGCGCATATGAGATGTGTCCCCTTCAGACCTTGATCCACCCCCCCCCCCACTTACAGGGCAAAAAAAAACATGTATCTGCCGTTGTAAGTTACCTACTTACCCTTAAATATACTAAGGCGCTTATACTCAGCAGCGCCACCTGTGAAAAAAGGAATGAAGTTTTTACTTGCCAACTCAGCTCAGCAAATGAGGTAGCACATCTTTCTGCAATCGGATGGAAATTTGGAGTCTCTTATTTTGAGTCTTAAAATAAATGTATCCAGTTCAGTAGTATCCAGCTGACCTCCCCTCAAACTGGGCAAGGCCTCACTGTGGATGGAAGAAGCCCCAGCCATATTGGTGGGTACCTTACATTAATGTTGGGTATCAGGCTTTGGATTTTGGCTATTCAGAACTATGTTAAACCCAGCAGGAGGCTTTACACACCTTTCTCCAGATCTACAGGAATCAGGCTGTATCTAAACTGTTCTGTGGTGGTGCAGAAGTTGTCTCACGCTTTGGTTTCCGGTGTATCTCAGTCTGGTAACGGAATTTCTGCCATGCAATTCTCTTCTTCCCATATGGCTGGTCGTCGGCCCAAAACCAATGGAGTCGAACCAGTGGAAAGATTTGTTCTGTCAGAGTAGCTTTTGTTGTTCTAGTTTTACATATTTTTTATCTTGTTACAGTTTTTTTTTTCAGCATTGTTTAGCCGTGCAATGAAAACCTAACCTGGCTAACTTGTTAGTAATGTCCTGGTTCACCTTTGTGTTTTTCACTTTGTTATAGATAAGATTTGTTAGCATCATAGAAAACTCCCGCTGAAAATTTTCAGCCCAAACAGAGAGTAATGCTTGTACTTTCCAGTTGTTAGTTTGTATCTTCATTATTGCTTTTTTGTGCGGCCAGTAAAAAACAATGGCCTCTTTGCATGTTGCGATGACATTTCAACCAGTTAGAAAGCAGGGACAGTGTAATGGAAAAATATTTGTTTACGGTATGGCATGGTTCCTTGTGCCAGTAGAAAAGCAATGTTAGTCCAGCCTGGGGCCGGATCTGGGTGTCTCCAGCTAGATGACTTGTTTTCGTGTAATTCTAACAATACATTCATGGAGCAGTTCCTCCTTCGTCAACACTGATCCCAAAGACAGCCAGTTTTGATAAATAAGCCACTGCCTGTGGGCTGAAATGTCCAGCCTTTAAAACAAGCTGTACAGTAAAATTAAACAAGAGGCCCAACACAAATAAAACAAAAATTATCCTCTCGCAGCTCCACTGCTTAGTATGAATTTACTAAACAGTCCTGAGTGGAAGATGAGAAAAGGAGTGGCAGGAAAAACACAGTAGTGAGCAAAGGTCTTTGACACCTCCTAAAATAATATTTCAAAACTGTTTAGATTAGCATTAAGTGTTTTTTTTTGCATTAATGTTACAAAAAATACTAAATAAAACTAAAAAGAATAAAATAACACAGTAAACAGTGATTGTATGTTCAGTATATCAGTGTGTTCCTTGTGGAAGTCCAGTATTACTTGTGGTTTCCATCAGAAACCTGGTTTGACTCAATCAGTCCTTCAATAAATTAAATCAGGAGCTGCTGATGGAGTTTCACCAATCCAAACAACAGCTGGAAGAGAAATCTGGAACTGAACCAGTGTTTTTCTCACCAACTCACACAAGATCAACTACTTTATTTACAAACAAAACAAATCTTGATATTTTTTATTGCTTTCTTGGTTGTTTGCTGAGATATATA
>JBBJLS010070700.1:0-11680 GCA_037577275.1 Bryconaethiops microstoma | reverse complement strand
TAAATAAAATCATCACTTAAAAACTGCATTTTGTGTTTACTTGGGTTATCTTTGCCTAATATTTAAATTTGTTTGATCATCTGAAACATTTAAGTGTGACAGACATGCAAAAAAATAAGAAATCAGGAAGGGGGCAAATACTTTTTCATAGTACTGTATATATCACAGATCAATATATATATATACTTTAATCTGTGATATGATAGAAAAGAACACACCTGTGTTCACAAAAGGCACAAGAACTAGACCTTACAGCAATGGAAGAAGGTGACCTGTTCTGATGAATAACATTTTCTTTTACATCATGTGGACAACCATGTTTGGTCAAAGATGGCCCAAGGATGCACTATGGGAAGAAGGAAAGCCGGTGGACACAGAATGATGCTCTGGACAATGTTTTGCTGGGAAATCTTGGATTTTGCATTCATTTGGATGTTATTTCGATATGTAGCATCTACATAAACATTGTTGCAGACCAAGTACACCCCTTCAAAGCAATAGAATTCCCTAATAGCAGTGGTCTCTTTCAGCAGTAAAATGTGCCCCGCATGAAAGCAAAAAAAAATCAGGCATGATTTAAGGAATGTGACAAAGTCATTGACTTGGATTCTAGGTTCCCCAGATTTCAATCCAAATGTCTTGGTGGCAGGCACCACAGTTCATCTTCAGAGGTCTTGTGAAGTCCATAACTCAACGGACCACAGCTGATTTGGCACTGTTTTGGCACCCAGCCATACACTTACACACTTACTCTCCCCTGTAAAGAACATTTTTCAGTCCAGAAGAGATTTTCACTCTCTGCTGTGGAGTTTGCTCATTGCCAGCTGGAAAGAAAAAGTCCTTACTTTGATGGAAGGTTTTACTCGTGGCTACAGACTTTTCCATTACAAAGAACTTTTATTTCTGAAGTGTAACAAATACAGTAACAATAATACAATGCAGACTTTTACCACAGTTTCCCAAACATTCTGGACTTTTGGATTACAGCAAACTGGACGTCAAATAACAGTTTGAAATATTGATCAAAAATAAACATCAGTCCCATGCTAGTATTTGTTTAAGGCATTACCTGATATAATTCAGATATCATCATGCACTATTACATACATAAAATAACACTGCTTATATGTATAATTAGAAAAAGGATGCATTCAGAGTTGTGTGCACTCTTGCACCCACAAACTGGTTCTAATACTGGCAGTTGAATACAAGATTGGTATTGACAAATATCAGTATGTTCAGAGTTCAGAGTTCAGGGCTTCAGTCATTTGCAGAACACCCCTCCCCCTCCCCCTAATTGGCAGAAACTGCAAATATCCTCAGCTTTTTTTGTTGCTATTCTCATGGCAATATATAATTTTTCATACATTTTAGTGCTAAATTATTAAGAAAATATTATGTACTTATTTTGTAACAGAAATATTAATGTAAATTAATCTAAATTTCCTTAGAAAATATAACCCACTTCTGACACAACACTGGTTAGGGTGTTCACCCTGCAATCAGGAAGTCGTGGGTTCAAATACCAAGACCCCTAAGCACCTCTGAGATACCCTGAGCAAGATACCGTCCCCACACACTGCTCCCCGGGCACTGTGTTCCTGGCTGCGCGCTGCTTCACTTGGTGAATGGGTTAAATACAGAGGAAGAATTTCATGCTGTTCACACTGTGTGCTGTGGTGTGTTCACGTATGACTGAGTGGTGACTTTCATTTTGAAGAGAAGAATATTGAATGTATGGTTTGAAAAATTCATAAACTACCAACTCCCTATTAGGGTATAAAGGGATATAATAGGCATGTTCACTCTCCAAATTACAGGACTGTTTTGAACAGTTAGACTGGGACATATTTGAACCACGAGCTGGAAACATTCACAGGAACAGTACTGGATATCAAGTTCTGCATTGGAAATGTGACTGCAGACAGAAACATTCAGGTTTTCCCAAACTAGAAACCCTGAATGACCAGCCAGGTCCGTACACTCCTCAGAGCCCGTGATGCTGCCGTCAGGTCAGGTGATGGAGTTCTGTACAGGGCTGCTCGAGCCGCTCTGAAAAGTTAATTTAAAAAAGCCAAGACGAACCATAATAGGAGCATAGAGTCCCACCTGTCCAGGGGTGTGGGTTCCAGATTGAAAGCGTCAGATCCCAGTCATCCATGTCCTAGTGACATCTCTAAAGAAAGGCTCTCTATTAATAGTTAAACTGATTAAGACTGTCTTCTCCAAGATCTAGTTTGGATGATTGGAGCAATGATCCCATCAAAGACAGCATCCTTGACTTTCACACAAATAACACAGACGGGAGTTGGGCAAGTGCTGTACCAGAATTAATGTGTCAAACTAAGTGATAAGTGTAAAGGCTGCCATGGCCACCAAAACTCTGTAATCAAAGGAAGATTTGATGGTCACTTAATTGTTTAAGGAGGAAAAAAGGTATTTCCTGGCTCAAATTTTTTAATAATACACAAAAAAAATAAAAATAAAAGCTGATAATCCGAAATCTAGAGTGAAAACAAAATAGGCAAAAATAATTTAGTGTGTGTGCATGAATGTATTTCCGAGTGAAAAAGACAGGGAGTGGTAGACAGTACTCATTGTGAGAATAACATACCGCTTGAGCTTGCAGTTTGAATGTTCCAGCTTCCTCCTGGGCTTTAAAAAGCTGAGACTACCAGAACAGAGGAAAGAGAGAGAGAGTGAGCAAATTTACTAGAGAAAACTAGAGTCTGTCAAACTATTTATAATTAACACACTTGGTGAGGGGATAGGTGTATTATGGGAATTTAAGCCTTTACCTCCATCTCTGTGTTATGAGCCTGAACTTTCTGTAGCATCTCCTCAGCTTCCTTAACTCTGCGCATGAGCTGAGGCGAATACTCACTGGCAGCCAGTTCACTGTCATAGGATTCCAATATTGCTCTCATGCCATCACGCTCCTGAAAGCCACCCACACAAAAACACAAATGTTATAAAAACCCAAATTCAGTGGGCACTCACAAGCAATATGACAGTCAAGCAAACAAGTACAGACCATCGGTAGAAATGACAAATGTGGATTCCGGGTAACTATGACCATTTGAATGTGCGTAGGAGTTAACGAAAAACTACTAGGCTAACCAGTGAGAAAAGGAAAAAGTAAAATAGTGCATGTCTTGTGTTTTATAAAAGGAAAAAAGCATTATATAGCTACAGAAATTATTAATCAAAATGGACTATACCAGGGGTCAACTTCTATGAAAAGGGTCACTAATAAAGACTCCGGTTTTAAAGACAAACAATATAGACAGACTAGAAGACTAAAATAGTTTGTTAGTAAAGTGGTTCCTTATTGTCACACGTGAACACACCACAGCACAAAGTGTGAACAAAATATTTTTTTCCAGCAATGTGGCGCCCGGGGAGCAGTGTGTGGAGACCTTGGTCAAGGGTACCTCAGTGGTGCCACTAGCAATCCTGGGATTCAAACCCACAAGCTTCTGAACACAGGTGCAACTCCGACCACTATGCCACCAGCTGACCCAACAGATACTACACTTGATCATAGATTTACTGGCTGCTTAATGGTCACACATCTTAGAGTAAAGTCTGTCTCTGCTGAGTGGGCTATATTTTTTAGATATCATTTAGGTATATTACAAAATACTGAACGGGTTGCTTATAACACTGCTGCCCACCCAAATAAAGCTAGGCCTAAAAATTAACTGAAATTAGTCATCATCTCTTTTCTCCCAAGACACAAAACACTCACGACAAAACACAGCTACTTCTCAGACCTTTGTGTGCCGACCTACATTCTGAAAGTGGACCACTGCTGTTATAGACTACCCTAACACTTTCCTAAGCTGACTGAACAATGGCCCAGAGTATTCATCTGCAACAAACTAACTCACCAAGCTCAAGTAAAAGAACTTCTCTTCACTGCCAAGAATGTAACATTTACCTTGACTCTTGGGAATCAGCTGTCGACATTACTCCAGATGAAGAAAGTGTGAAGGTAGTACTATTTACCTATGACAGTGATATCTCTCTGAACTGACAACAGTTGATCATTTAGAAGCTTTTTCACACACAGAGAAGGCTTTCACTGAGGTATAAGAATACTAGTGTTTAAATATATGACATTAATTCTATCATTCTAATTATCTGAATCTCTCAAATTCTTCCATTTAATGTTAACCTGTACTGACCATTCAATACTAGAGGTAGTAATCACTACAAGCCCATATACCACAATTCTGTATTATTTTTCAAAATATTTCATGATTTTGGGCTTTTACGTATGTAATTTGATTTGGACTACAGACGAATCTAAAGAGGTTTATTTTAGACATTTTCTCACTCAAGGGTGGAAGATACTTTTAACTTTTTTTGTCATGACAAAGTCATGATTTTTTTTTTTTTGACATGTGCTGCACTAATAAAACAAGACTGTTTATGCTCTGCTTGAAATGAAACATACAACTGGTAGGTGTTCTTGAAAATCACAATATGCTCAGAAAGTTTGAGACCATTTGCTGTTAAATAATATATATTGATCAGCTTTACTTCAATTTCTTTTAAAGTATGTTCTGCATAAATATGACCAGCAACACCATCAGAATAAGTCAGAAAAGCAAATAAAGAGGATCCAATTAAACAAAAGAGAGAAAAAATTTGACCATTCATTTATTAAAGGAAGTGATCCAGTACTACGTTTTCGGTTCGTAGTGTGCTTTCGGTACGTAGTGTGACCCGTTGGTGCAGCAATAATTGCAACTAATTGTTTCATGTAACTCTTGATAAAGTCCTGTTAATCGGCTTGGAAGATTTTTAACCCCTTCCACTGTACAGACCTTTAGTGATGGGACATTGGTACCAGAATGGCCGCATGACTAACTCAAAAGAAAGTTGATGTGAGACCACCACTATTTGAGAAGAGGAAAACAGAAATTACTTATAAAATGATCTAGTTCATGAGACCAATGAACATCGCTGAGGGTGAAAGTTTCAAAGAGTTAATACGCACACTCGAGCCAAAAAAAGAGACGATCATGCATGCAAGGAACTCAAAACACACAAAAAGTAAAGATTTACAAATGAAACAGGGAAATGAGAGGCTGTCAGCTTTACCACAGATATTACAACGTCCCTACAAACGGAGGTATATCTGTCCATTACAGCACATGTCATTACTAAAGACAGGAGAATAGAAAGTTGTGTGTTTAAAAACAAAAAAAAGAGGAAAGTCATACAGCAGATCACATTTCACAAACACTGAATGAAATCCATTCTGACTGGGACATTCCAGGTATTAAGATTCTACTGTCCACGACAAAGCAATGAACATGGCTGTATGTACCAACATGTAACTTAGGAGTCCGTTGCGCAGGACACACTCTCAAATGAAGAACAGCAAAATACATAGTCAAATGTTCTCAAGCCACTGATGAGGTTCGATTCCCAAGACTGCTAAGCACATCTGAGGTACCGTACCCACACACTGCTCCCTGGGTGCTGTTTTCCTAGCTGTCCGCTGCTTCACTTGGTGAATGGGTTAAATGCAGAGAAAGAATTTCGTGCTGTTCACACTGTGTGCTGTGGTGTGTTCACGTACGACAGAATGGTCACTTTCACTCTCACTTTCATTAAAGTCCTTAACACTGACTGAGGGGACTGGCACAAGATGGGAGCTCAGACAGAGACACCAGGAGACAAGCATTTACATCGAAGGTGCTGTTCTTGACCCACGTTTCAAGAAGCTTTTTTTTTTTTCCACTGATGAGTTAAGGATATTTTGTCAGTGAAGTAACAACCATACAATTTAAAAATAATCAAGTGAGTGGTGAGCTCATTTGATTTAACAACACAGTGTAATTATTTAGTTAAAAGACTGTTAATGAACATTTCATCTTCCTCAGCAAATAAACTACCAAGAATATCTGTTTCATTAGTTTAATTGGAATCTCTATCTACTTTTAGGACTTGCAGGAAAATCTGATGTGTGCCAGCCAAAAATTTCTTCACTGTGTCACCCAGTCATTCCTGATGCCTTTGTTTGGTGGGAAAAAACATTATTGTTGCAAAGACAAAAAGAAATACTTCTGCGTATTTCAATGCAAATTTACTGAGACAGATCATTTGGCCCAAGATGTAGCTAACATAAAAGCCAGTCAGAGGCAAATTCAGGCTGCTTAAAAATGACCCCCCAATGTGTCTGGTTGAACAATTTTTGGTAGACCCGAAAATAAATGAATAAATAAATTAAACAATCACCTTCCACGACTTTGTACTGCAGTTTTAATTCTAGTTTATCCATTAAAAGACCCATGAGAAGCAAAAGAAACACTGAAAGAAAACTAATGAGGCAACCCACTGTGTCCAAGTCGCATGGTGTAAAGATCTCATTTGAGAGTCGATTAAACAACAATCAAACCTAAAGCAGTAGATAGAAAGACATAACATCCAGTGTTTTGTTATCCAGAGAAGCACTGACTGAACACAAACAGGAAGCTAATAAGCATCAATAGGGATGTAGTTTTTTTTTTTTTTTACCCGTTTACACTCAGTTGCACCAGGTTAAACCAAAACTTGCAATACACTCAAGCTGCTTGAATGGAGTTTATGAATCTCTCTAAGATCTAAGTCATGCTAAATATTGAGGTTTCTTTTCCACAAACCTTAATCGCCGATCTTTCAGTGTAATCAAGTTTCTTTAAAAGAAATGCTCTTTCACATTCAGATAAATTATTAGTGTTTAATTACATTGGATGTTGTATTTATGGTGATTTTATTGATATACTGTCAGCAGTTTATAGGTGACATGAACTGAACTGCATGAGTGGAAAAAGTACAGAGAAGCCGTACTTGATCTCTTGTCCACATCTCTTTTTTAGCAATAATAAAATGATAAATCCTAAAGTCACATAAGTTTTTTTTTAATCAGTTTGAACAACAGTCACGATTGTTCTCCTCTAAATTCAAACACTAAAGTTTGTTGTCAAATTGCATGAATGATTTTAGGTCTTCTTGATGCAGAGCATCAGAACATCAAATGTACGAGTAGTGGAAAAGTACTTCCTAATATTGTGGAAAAGGTCAATGGACTTAAACGCAATGTGCTTTTGTAAAAACGAAACTCAAATCATCCAAAAAAAACCCTTTTGGAGACTCCAAAAGAGCTCTTGATACTAGATCAATGACAATACTGAGCATATTGAAAATATCGTTTAACAAAATAGCACACATGCTACTTTCAAAAATATCATTTAATATTAAGACTTAATAAATAAAAATAAACGAATTACTTTATAGCAGTAAATGATTTCTTATAAAGTGCCTTTTTTCTAGTACAAAAAGAACTGTCATTTATAAAGTGCACAGGCATGAGCCTGTAGCTCCATGTTTCCAACTGTGCTTTACGGAAATACGTCTGCAGAAGCGTACTCCTGACTCTGCTGTGGACGTTGCAGAACTCAAATATTAAATAACTACTAAGAAAAGTAACAGGACAATTACTCTTCTTGGTGAAAAAAACATCAGGAAATTTATTTGTCATTACATGTAAAAGCCATACTATTAAATAAATGTGTTAACTATAATGGAATTATTTTCTGCATCCACTGTTCTGTCCACTATGTTGTGCTTCTAACAGTCACTTGTCATGCAATTGATTAATTTAAAAGCTGCCACAAATGTCAAACCATCTGCTATGGCTGTTCAGATTAAAGTAAATCATCATGTGTTAGCAGACGATTATCTCTGTGTGAGTTCGAAAAAGTTCATTTCTTGCTCCTGTTATCACTCCTCTACAATGGTTATTCTCACATAAATTTAAAACGTCTAGTGATGATGTTACTGTGTGTGGAATATCCATGAGGGGGCAGCATCAATTTGTTTGCTCTCTTTCAACAAAAAAAAAAGTAGGGCTCTAGCATTTTGTGTTTTACTTCTGCTGAACCCATTCAGTGGGATAATGGTGCAGGGCATCAAAAAGTGCCCAAATAAATGTGAAATCAAAATAAGATGCCCTTCCTCCTAGGGCATGGCTGTGAAGTGTAAATGGTCAAAAGCACATTAGGCAAGAGCAGCTAATTTTCTTTAAATACCTAGGTCCAAAATAAGATGCATTTAATAACTGTTAGAAACAGCTTATTTTTGCATATTTTTTAGCGTTTGAGCCAATAACCATTAGAATATAATTATATATATTTTAATTACAATCTTTTCTGAATTACAATTTTACATATTGTAAAGATGCAGTCATGTATGAAAGATGTATGTATTTTCAGAGGACCTTAGGGTATTCAGATGTCATCTCAGATGTTAATTTCTAAAAGCTTTAAATATATCTTTGAATATGGACAACTTTTATTAAGTGGCTTACATTTTTAGAATTTTTGTTTTTCCACACAACCAAGTGAGATACCTTTATAAATTAAACATTTTTATAGGGGCTCCAAATTTTTTGCCTGTTCAGACTAAAAAAAGTAAAAAAAAGTGTCAGTTAAAATATCTTCAGACATATTTAGACTAGCGTGGTTCATACTTTTAATTATGAAAAAAATATGATACGATTATGAGGCTTTGGATTTGAGCGCCAAGCACGACAGATAAGACACATTTTCATTTTCACATTTACTTGATCTTTACCATCAGACGTTTACAAAATAGAATAGAATGTATCATTTGTTCATCTGTTTATACAGTCACCCAACACCAGCCACTGCCTCCTCCTACCCTCGTACAAACGCACATGCTCAATAGATGCTGAAGTCTGGCCATGTTATACAGCAGTACTTAGGACTACTAAAGGTTAAAAAAAAAATGTTTTTATGTTTTTATAAACCTTCAAAAGGAATTTGTGTTTAACACCTTTAATGAATCAAAGTTCTCTGCATTTTTGCTACACTCAGGCACAATGCAAAGTGTGTGATGTTAACAGAGGATAAACACAAAAATATAAGTCGTATGACCAGTGGACTATGGTTTTTTAAGCCAAATAACTCACTACTTACCATCATCTACACAGCTAGAAAGCGCAAGTCCTGCTGATTGTTGTGATATGTCTATTGATAAGTCTATATGTAATATTGAGTTAAAAAGCTTGCCAGTAAAGTGAGGCTTTGGGTTTCATTTATTAAATTCTTTCATGGACTGAGAAACTTAGCATGACCCTTTAATAAGTAATAAATTTAAGAATTAAATGTAAATGGGCAAGTTTTTCAGACCAGAAATCAGGACAGCCAAGGCTGGCCCTGAAGAGTGTGTTTGTATCTGCCAACATACCTTTGTAAGTAGGAGGACTCTCTTCTGTAAACGGCGGACAAGTGCATCCTGATTTTCTCGCTTCTTCTGTTCCTCCAGAGCTTTAGAGCGAAGTTCAAAAACCTCAGACTGCAGCTGAGCACGAGCTTTCTCTACAGACCGAATACTAGAAGAAAGAGACAGAAACAGACAGACAGATAGATACAGAAAGAGAGACAGACAAACACAAAGTAAGAGAGAGACGGAAAAAGACACAGGAAGAAAAAAAAAAAAAGCATTTTCAGTGTTATGTATCGCATGACATTTCCTAACTACAGAGATAAGCTGGTGTTCTTAATAAAGTGGCTGGTCTGTGCCATAAGTAGCTTTGTGGATGTGCGGTCAAGTATTAATGAATTCCATTCATTTAAATATCCCCAAAAATTTAATGGAAGAGCAAAAAGCGATGCATGAAAACAAATGAAAAGACGAGTGCAGGACTTAGATGAGGGGATGGATATGTGGGGGGAAGTGGCCTGAGGTTTCATGTTTTTAAACTTAGTTTGGTCACTGTATGGTGACTGAAAGTTTCATCTCCTGAAAGTGCATTCAAAAATTAGGTCAAAAATTATTAGAAGTGAATGGGAGGAAAAAAGGCTGAGCGAAAGGCAAGGAACAGCAAGTGCTGGTCATAACTGACCGCGTTTGGGGGAGGTGGCCTGAGTTATCATATGAACTTTTGTGGGTTTTGGATGAAGTGTGTCCATGGAGGACAATCTTAAAGGTGAACCCCATTCATTGTATTTTTGACATTGCTGTGGACAAATAGCATCCCCATGGTAACTGAAAACGTCCAAAAAAGTAATAGCAAACCTCGATATATAGCCGAACATTTCGATATATAGGCTGCCTGGGTGCACGCTACGGTTTGAGCTAAGGGTGTTGAAATTAATAACATAATTGATGTATCGCGATGCAGTCGTGAACGATTGTGCATCGAAACATTGGCAGAACATAATCGATATCAATGACATAGCTCGATTTTCTGCCGGCGGCTTTAAAAATCTAGTTAAAAAGTAGTTCCAGTAGTGACTGTGGCTGCCTGATCTGAGTACAGCGCTGCTCCGGGTAGCGGTAACTCTCAACTCACTGACGTTACTCACGGCATGCGCGACAGCCAAAAATGTCGGAGGGAGGCTGAGAGATTTTAAAAGCTGATATCGACCCATTTAGGATTTTATGAACAGATTGGGAAACATGAATTGGACAAGTAACATGCGGTGTGTAAAACATGTCACACAAATATTAAATATGTTGGAAACACTACCGACTTAAGAAATCATGTGAGCCGTTTCCACCCTGAGGTGCTAACACCACCACCACCGGCCAGAGAAATCCCAAACCCAGCACAGCCAAGAATTTATGCAGCTCTATCCACAATACAGCCCAACTCTGAGAAAGGGAAGAAAATAACCCAGGCTGTGGCAGCCTTCATAGCAAAAGATTTACGGCCATGTTCCAGAGTGGACAACGCCGGGTTTCAACATTTGTTAAGGACGCTGGAGCCGTGGTACAAGGTCCTGTCATGCAGCCAACTTACAGAAAAGGTTATACCAGATCTTTACGAAGAAACCAGAGCCCAGATAACAGAATCAACAAGCAAAGCTAGTCGAGCAGCAATAAAATGTGATTCACTGACAGCACATTACATTAGCGAGGACTGGCAGACTATGTCCCATGTGCTGAAGACGAGAGCTCTGTATTTTCCATCGCAGCACTACAGCCAGCCACCATTTGAAAGTGAACCATAAATGCCTGGGCTTAAAAAAAAAAAAAAATCAAAAACTGATTACTGATGTTTCAACAAGGTGAAACAATGCATACGACATGATTCAGAGGTTTCTGGAACAGCAGCCTGCATTTTGTGCCACCTTGCTTTCTCCAGAACTTCGAAGAAGAGAGTCAGACCTTTAGACACTGAATGAAACAGACGTGTCAAATGCAGGGGACGCTGTGAAAGCATTAAAGATGGATGTGACCACGCTGATGTCTGAAGAGTGTAATCCAACCGCCTCTCTCATTGCTCCTCTTATCACACAACTTCTCCAAAACATGACAGACACCATCAGAGACTCAACCCTGATTCACAAGATCAAGAATGCTGTCAGAACAGATCTCACGCACAGGTACAACAGTGAGACAGAGAAGAAGATCCTTCATACAGCCTCTGCCCTGGATACTCGCTTTAAAGGAGGGCTATTCAACTTCAACAGCAAGTGGGCTGAATATGAAAATCACTGGGGGTTCGTGGGCCACACAGAATATTTGTCAACTAATGGTTAAAAAACTACTCTTGATGATGATAGATATTATATTACTATGAATGAATGACACATATCCATTTTCTTTAACTTTAATACTTTCACATAAGGAGCTTTTTAACCAAGGTCCATAT
>JBBJLS010070698.1:0-11682 GCA_037577275.1 Bryconaethiops microstoma | reverse complement strand
CACACACACATACACACATATATATATATATATTTCTGCTAGGATGGTGTATTCGTGTTGCATGCTGTAGTCTACCAACTGCAATCATTTTAGTATGTTTACTATTAAACTGAATTTTAAGAGTGAACACACTAAAAAACATGATGTCTGGTCACTGTATCATGAAGGGAAGTTCCCTACCCAAATCCCATCCTCCACTGTTATCACAAAAGCAACAGGATTTGAGGGTTTCAGATCAGACACCGAGTAGCTGCTCCCCTTGCCCTTAGGCTTAAATCCCTCCATTGTCCTTGCTAGCACAACAAAGTCTTTGTCCAAAGTGTAGGTGTTCTCCTGAACACCACTCGCCCACTCATGAAACAGGTCTTTATCCTCCACACTCAGCCAATGGACAATGGATGGCCTTCTTCCACCCTCTGGCCTGGGCACAGTATGCTAATCAGAATGTTGCTGACCCTTGAGAAGTGCTGAGAACACTGGTTTCTCGTGCCCATCGCTGGAGATGTGGCATGCCTGACACGATTTGTGGTTTTGGAAGCCCGTTTTGGACACATGAGGGAAAACGGGCAGGGCTGAGCAGGTCACACATTCCCAAATCTGGACTGAGTGACCTTCTTGTTCCTCAAAGCACTTCACCCAGTGGTTATCTGGTTACAGAACAGGGAAGTTTTCTGGCAGCCTTAGAGGATCAACAGGTGGAGAAATGGCTCTACTGTATGAAGAGCTACTGACCTGAGTGCTATTGTACCATGAGTGGAAGAAAAAAAAAATGGAGAATATAAATAAAAATAACAAGAAAGTTCCTAAAACCAAGCTATTTTGGCTCCTACATACATCTTGGTTTAAATACTGGTTTAGCACATTGGTTGCCATTAAAACACTGAATGAAGAGGATTTCCATTGATTTGTCAAAATTATAACTCAGTAATTAAAATGTAAACTATGTTATTCAACGGTGTTTGAGGCAGAAACTTTCACAACTGTGGTGATAGGAGCCAGACATCTGAAGTGTTTAATACCTGTCAAATTTGCGGAAGGTTCCTATATTAAATGGTTATAGATGACTGAGTCACTATTTTATTGTTTTGAGAAAAATCAGGTACAGAGAGGTGAAGAGGTACATGAAGCATGTTTTAAGGCAAAATAGTCCCAAAAATGATTTATCTCCATGATATTTTACCACGATCAGCATTACATATAAAACCTCAGAAGGCATGTGTAGGTTCAGTAGGTTCATTTTGGATAGTAAATGAAATAGCTACATTTGTGATGTAGACCTTGCGACCCCTTGATTCCTATCATTGCCATCAGACCACTCTAAATGACTTTACATCTGATCAATTGAACTGTCCAGTTAGAAAATTAGAAGATTATGCAATTATCCATTGAGTGGTTATTATATTGTCTTTTTGATGAGGTTTTTGATAAGGTTTTTTCATGATATCAACAATGCATTTGTGCTTAAGCATGTGTTACACTGTGGAATGACCATCCTGTAAAGATGGAGAGAATAAAAAGAAAGAAATAAAGAACAACTGCAATCACACATGAAACTGAGTCATGAAATGAGTCACCTCCCTCTTTTCTGGACAGCATGCCGCTCTACCACAAGTGCGTAAAAATATCACTCTTTATCCACACGGCACAACACAGTCATAATCAGACATTCCACAGACCTAACAAAAAACAGCAGTGTCCAAAATGAAGTTGTCTCATAGGTCTACATAAACCAGTCGCTATCCGTCACAGGTAATGTGTCAAATGCTGATATCAACTATAATAGTAAAACGACTTCAAGGGTTAAATTAAACATCTTCAGAAAAACATTCTAAACAACCAGTGAAGTAATAATCTTCCAGGACTCCAGTCTTTCAAAATATATCATGTGTGGTCTGTGCAGAAAAATATAACATGCAAGGGAGCTTTTTTAATCAACCTCCAAAAGTCCTTATGGTGTACTGTGAGCATCTTGATTTTCCTTGATAAACATGCTGTTGGCATTTTGACAAATCAAGGCATTCATAACTAGGGATGGGAACCAAAATTCGGTTCCAAATAAGAACCGATTCGAAAATACCCGGTACCAGTACTGGTTTGGGGTTTTTTTTTTTCGGTACTGTAAATCGGTTCTTAACACTAGAACGGCGGCTAGCTGGCTATACCTATAACGGCTGCGTGCGTCAATTGACGCAGTGCCCAGTTTCACACAAGACGCTTCTTGATATGACCGCTGCTGCAGTGTGTTCACGCAGCCTGCCGTCACACATCCACGCAACCTGCAGCCAGCAGACACAGTGTCCAGTGGACTTTGGACCCAGAGCCCGTTGTACAGCGCCAGTTGCCAAATCAGAATCGCGTTTATTGGCCGAGTACGTGAGCAACAGATACAAGAAATTTGATTCGATGGTGTCTCTCAAACACAAGAGTATAAAACAACAACAATTTGTAAAAATATGTGTGTACATGTGCTACACCACACCCATACGTCTCTTACAGAGCATGCTGCTGCTCCAATAGGCCAAAAGACGCGATTCTGAGCTTCTAAGCTTGATGAAATTACGCCAGTTGAGGCTGTCAGCAGAGATTCGCTAGGTTTGTAAAAACAAAAAATCAAACAAAACAAACAACAAAAAAAAAAGTTAAGCCCTAATACACATTTCTTTTACGTGATGTTATTTTCTCCAGTTATATAGGGGGGGTCAGTCCACCGCCGGTTAATACTACACATTTTTCCAAACATATATAACAGAGCAGTAATACGACATCCAGATGATGAAGCTATTCCCTTACATGGTTTTTCATTAAATGAAAGGCAACCAGAGTGCCTTCAGGGTTTGGCAAATTCACATACTCTCACTGTCACCATGCCTTTTCCTAGCAGTGAACCCAGTAGTATGGATGTCATATTGCTGAACTGAAAATTTAGCAACAACAAGAAAAAGAACAAAAGAGGAAAAAAAAAAAGAACAGAAGCTTCGTCAGCCAGCCACAAAAACGTCAAGTACAAACCGAGAAACCCAGAAACCAGAGAGCTTGTATCAGCAAGACGAAGACTTGAAACACAACAGAGAGAAAAAAAAAAAAAAAAAAACCTAGAGAAGGTCAGTCAGAAAGCCTCAAAAATGTTCAGCACTAAAACCCAACAACTGTAGATTTAGTATCAGCAGACTGTGTGTTTAACACAAACCAAAAACCTCATGGAGGATGGCCAAGCAGTTCAACACGTCAACACCCAGCAAACCATTCCCGATTCAGCAATAAGGAAACCCAAACAAAACAAGAACCGAATGATTAGTCAAACGCAAAGCTAGCCAAGCCAACCAGAAGATCTCATGTGGGGTCCGAAGGCATGTTAACCCATGGTCATGCAAAAAATGTGCTAAAGGTGCAGGAGCTCAAAAAGGAAATTCTGTTTCCTCACTTTGAATCAAGTTTGTCTTGTTCAGTGGTCACCAACCCCGGTCCTGGAGTTCCAGCCACAACACCTGCACTGGCTACTGGTCTTAATAATAATAATAATAATAATAATAATAATAATAATAATAATGATAATAATGATGATGATGATGATGATGACGATGATGACGATAAAAGCAATAATAGTGATAATACTTTTTATTTATGCAGCGCCTTTTTAAACTCAAGGTTCCTTTACAAATAGTTCGGACATAGAACAAGAATCAGCATTTAACAGACAGTAGTAGACAAAACATTAAATAGTCCCAATTACAACAAAAGAACAAATAGAAAGAACAAGTAGCAGAAAAGAACAAACACAAAGCAGAATCATGAGTTAGAGGAAGAGGCACAACAATAAAAATAAAAAAAAAAAGATATATTTTTTGTTGGGTTTTGAAGGAAGCAAGAAAGGAAACATTGCTAAGATTGTGGGTTGAGTTGCATAGTTTGGGAGCCACAACACTAAAAGATTTACCATCCATCAGTATTGGGACATATCTCTTAATTATGTCCCAATAAGGGGCCCACATGAATTCAGAAATTATAATGTCTTAATCTCTGAATTCATGTGGGCCCCTTACTTCCAATGAAGGACAATCTTAATGCTTCAGCATACCAAGACATTTTTGCTTCCAACTTTGAGGACACAGTTTGGGGAAGAACCTTTTCTATTCCAGCATGACTGTGTCCCAGTGCACAAAGCAAGCTCCATAAAGACGTGCTGAATGAGTTCAGTGTGGAAGAACTTGACTGGCCACACAGAGTCCTGACCTCAACCCCATCCAACACCTTTGAGATGATGACAGCAAACCAGACCTGAAACAGAGATTGAGAGCCAGGCCTTCTCATCCACCATCAGTGCCTGACCTCATAAATGCTCTACAGAATGAACGGACACAAATTTCCCACAGAAACTCCAAAATCTTGTGGAAAGCCTTCCGAGAAAAGTAGAAGCTGTTATGGTTGCTAAGGGGGACCAATTCCATATTAAAATCTATGTATTTGAATGCAATGTCATTAAAGTCCCTGTTGGTAGGTCAGGTGTCCAAATACTTTTGTCTATATAGTGTAGTCAAACTCTAGGTTATCCCACATGGCGGAAGCTTGAGCCAATAGTAAAACAAGATGGCAGGCTGTGGTATGTTCCTCAGTCAACACACACAAAAAAAAACGAACAAAACAACAAAAAAAAACAAACAAAAAAAAACCACATCTGGACCAGCCATGCTTGCCTGTTATTGCTCCACCTTGCCAAAGATTTTCCAGTGCAACTGTAACAGCAATCTCATCACCTTAATATTATATACTGCTAGAGCAGGGCTGTCTCTTATTTGACTCAAGGGAACAAAGTGCACTGTTTGTGGTGGGCTGAGGCCCAAACAGACAAAGCGATATATACATAAAAAGGTATACTGTCATAAAAGGTTTGCCCTCAAAAGGAATAAACAGTAAAAATGTATCCTCAAAGGTTCAACAGAGTCCTTAAATGTCCAAATGTGTGCCTACCTTTCAAGGTAGCCCACAATCACTTTTCCTGTGCAAAGGGGCATATTTGTACCTTGTTACAGCTTAACTTTTTTACAGTTGAAAAATCTAATAAGCCAGGAGTGAGGACAGGGTGAGTGAGGACAGGGTATGCAGCTTTAAAACCATAACTGCATTGGAAAATGGTACAATAATGATCCCTTACTGAAACCAGGTAGGGCAAAAATCAAGTTATTAATATATGTATTTTAGACATTACAGTATGACTGGAAGTGAATACTCTACAAACACAAATGCACTTTGTGAGAATTCCCCTCCTTGTTTCACTGAACTACAAGAACTACACAATGATAATCAACATTCTTTTATCAAGACTACCGTAACTGATAAAATATAATACAGGCCCTCAGCACAAAAGTTGAGCAGCGGTAAAAAAATAAAAAAAATAAAAAAAATTCTTGTGATCACACCTGCACATTTTACAGAATTGGGCTGAAGGCTGACATTCAGCAGATTTTCTTTCACCTCTTTTCTCCACACTTAACTTCATTATCAGCTCCAACCTGCGAGGAGTACATATAGGCATACATCCCACAAGTATGAGGCTGATAATTAGCTAAAATGTAGATGTGATGTCATTTCCAGGCATTTATTAAGCAACTTAGAACTCAAGAGCTGTGAAAGGTATTAACCTGGGAAGTCATTTGTCTTTATAAACTGATGATTTCAGTTTTTTACAGCTACAGGAGGCAGGTTATACTCTTGATGAAGTGCAGATACATTACATGGACAAACGTATTGGGACGCCTGACCATTACAGCAACAGGGACTTTAATGACATTGCATTCAAATACATAGAGTTTAATATGGAGTTGGTGCCCCTTTGCAACTATAACAGCTTCCACTCTTCTTGGAAGGCTTTCCGCAAGATTTTGGAGTTTCTGTGGGGAATTTGAGCTCATTCATTCTGTGGAGCATTTATGAGGTCTGACACTGATGTTGGACAAGAAGGCCTGGCTCCCAATCTCCATTCCAGTTCATCCCAAAGGTGTTGGATGGGACACAGTCATGTTGGAATAGAAAAGGTTCTTCTGCAAACTGTGTCTACAAAGTTGGAAGCATGGTATTGTCTAAAATGTCTTAGTAAACTGAAGCATTAAGATTGTCCTTCACTGGAAGTAAGGGTCTAACTTTTGTCCATCCAGTACATGTGCACCAAGTTTGGCAGAGAGGTTTGAATGAAAGGCTCACTAAAAGATCTTAAAAACTTGAAATCCTAAAGTAATAAGGCTACACCAGAATCCAACAGAAACGTCTGACTGGAAGTCAAAATTAGAGATGGCGAGGTGACTCTAAACGAGATCTTTCGTCTGATGCATCTAGGAGTCACGGTTGACTCCTAGACAGTAATTCTGAACTCTAAACAAAATTTCTTTTGAACTCTTTGGGACTCAAATTGTGGTTTATTTTTTCTGACTGGCTAGAAAAACATTGACAGATATGTATGTAATGCAGGATATGGTTTTTGTAGCATTAGTTTAATTATTTATAAAGCTCCATAAATGCTGTCTCCAGGCCATAATAGGAACCTGAATATGTCTAAAACAACTTACAAATATAACTATGACTTTTCCCTCTTTGCACTGTGGGGTATGTAGAAAAGCAAGAAAGGGGGTAAACTAACTTTAAAATGGAGCAGTTTCCACTATAAACTTTCACCAATGCTACTGGCGTAGCTTTCGCTAAAATTAAGATTCAAAAGTTAAAAGTTGATTCCAAAATGCATGTTTTTTTTGTTGTTTTTTTTTTTAAATGTCGAGTAATTTCCCCAAACCAGATCTTTCCATTTTTGCCCCATCTTCATGTGTTAAGGTTTGGGATCTAAGAAGAATATGTACTGTTGGTGGCACAAAAGACTTAAATCGAGTCGTAATTAAATTAAATTGAAACGTTGTGAGTCCAGAAGTTTTACCCTTACTGAATTCCGATTATGAATAAATATGACCTGGATCAAAGTCATTCCATTGGGAAAACAAGCTAAAACATCTTGACGCCAGCTCCTTGCCATGCAACCTGGCCACAGGTTTGGGCCTGCTGTACACACCCATTTCCCAAATGCACCAAAGTCACTGCTTCAGCTTTTGGGCTGCTGCTGAAAGCAAGACAATTACAGAGCTGTAAATGTTTTATAAGGAAGAGGCTCCAGAACAGCCTGAGCGATGAGCTGGCCAAACAAACCTGAATCACCAAAGAGTCCCTCTGAGGGAAAAAAACAACACTGTAGCCTGGCAAGAATCCCATGATATTTATGCCCAGAAAACTCACCAATGCCTCCAAACATGGCATCTTTTTATTTATGATGCAGGACCCAAAGGGGTCTTTATCTAGGTGTTCTATTGAAAAGAAGGGTCCTTTTATGGTTCCTAGCTTGGGCAAGAAAAAATGGTAATTGGCATAAAACCGTTTCATTATATGGAGCTTTTCTGAACTTTACGAAGGTTCTCATTTACACTATAAGGACAACAGTATTGGGACGCCTGATCATTACACCAACAAGGACTTTAATGACATCGCATTCAAGTACATAGAGTTTAATATGGAGTTGGTCAACCTTTGCAGCTATAACAGCTTCCACCCTTCTTGAAAGGCTTTCCACAAGATTTTGAGTTTCTGTGTTTTATGCCCAATAATTCTGTAGAGCATTTATGAGATCAGGCACTCATATTGGACGAAAAGGCCTGACTCACAATCTCTGTTCCAGTTCATCCCAAAGGTGTTGGATGGGGTTGAGTTCCAGGCTCTGTGTGGCCAGTCAAGTTCTTCCACACTGAACTCATCCAGCCATGTCTTTATGGAGCTCGCTTTGTGCACTGGGACACAGTCATGCTGGAATAGAAAATATTCTTCCCCCAAACTGTGTCCACAAAGTCAGAGGCATGGCGCTGTCCACAATGTCTTGATATGCTGTAGCATTAAGATTATTCTTCACTGGAGGTAAGTGGCCAAGCCCAATCCCTGAAAAACAGGTGTGTCCCAATACTTTTGCCCATGTAGTGTAGAAAAATTGCTAAATGGTTTAAAACCTTTCCATTATGTAGAGCTTTTTTTTTTTTTGTCCTTTATGGAGGTTCTCATCTCTCTTGTTTACAGAAGTAATTCTATAAAAGAATACATCTATCAAAACATCTTTTAGGAAAACAAAAGTGGTTACTCTACGGCAACCTTTAAAAGAGCCATTATAGCACTTTTAATTTTAGGAGTCCACATGTGTGTGGATGTCGTACATCTGAGCTAGCACAATGTTCTGAATAAACAGACCAAAGACCTCTGCTCTGTGATTCAAAAATAATATAAATCAAAAACCCCAGGCTTTATTCCCCAGCCAGCAGGGGTGTATTTTGTTTTACGTGGACTAGAGACTAATAGGGAGTGGTCCAGCCGTGTTGAACCAGCTGTCTGGCAAATCTTTCAGCACAGGAGGCCCAAACGTCTGGCTAAAAGACTGTGTGCTTTCCTAAAAGCTAAATAGACGAGTGCTAGATTTGGCATAGTGCCTTGACGCAGCTTCATGATGTAAACTTGAAATGCAAATCATATACAGAAAGCACACAGTCGTCCCCGTGGGAAAATAGACTGTTTCTGTTTCTGACATCTGCTTCTCTTTGAAATATCATGCAACTCCCATTACTAACCACTAGCATAATACACGGCCAGCTGACTGCTAACGAGTTACAAACAGGCCGCACTGAATCTTATTTAGATTTGTTGGCTAACATAATGAGCAAGAAAGCTAATCACGACAGAATAATGAGATGATTAATAACGTTCCTATTTATGGATTTCTGCAAAGCCAGAACATTTACTGTCTCAATATAGTCCGGGCATGTGCATTTCAGTCTTATTTAGATTTGGATTATTGTCATTTTTGGTCTCCAAATGTTATCAAGGGATGTACAGATGAACTGGATGTGGAATAGGACTGGATGGAGGCATTTGGAACACAGCCATTGCCATAACTGCAGCCTGATCATTCAGAATAATGGGGGATATGCAAAAATATTATATCATGATAATTCTAGAAATGTATGATAAATGATGTGTCACAATATTGATGTTTTCTTACACCCGATTAGTTGGAACAGACCAACATTTCACACACTGAACTGTATTAAATCAAATTAAACAAGCCTAATTAATTATTTGTAATAAAGCGACCAGGGTGTGAAATACCTGACTGACTCCCAAAAGCCCCCCACTCCCTAATATTTTGTTTCATCTCATCCATCACCAATAACCACCTCCAGTCCCAAAAAAAAAAAAAAAAAAAAAAAAAAACCTTTGTCTTCATCTTAATTCCCTCTCCGGTCGCCAAATAGGTTTTTGTATTGTTTCATTGCTAACCCCACCTCACAAAGCCTAAAATTTTGATGGGGAAAGACATCCCATTGTCACCGGATATTTCACACAGCGTAAACAGTCGTCCTTTTTAATGAAACATGCAATTGTTCACTGGTCCTGTTGTGATAGTTAAAATATGCTCTGAAGTTATTGAGGCATACTGTAACATAACTGATTACAGTAACAATAACTATTGCCATATTGCCCTACTTCAGAATTGTGTGTATCTAATAAAGTGGCATTTGGCAGACGCCCTCATCCAGAGTGACTCTCAGTCGTTAGTTACAGAGACAGTGCCCCTGGAGACACTGAGGGTTAAGTGTCTTGCTCAAGCACACAATGGTAGAAAGTGGAGGTTTGAACCTGCAACTTTGTGGTCGTCGGGTTCACAGGCAAGTATTTTACCCACTTGGCCTCTATCAGCCCATATGTATATGACATACAATACTGTCATATGTCATATATCGTCTGATGTACTGTCATATGATTAGACTTTTTTTAATTGTTACATAATACAAATGAAATAAAGCCTATTTTCTAAGAGCCGACCACGATACACACGGAACTAAGTCTATTTTCCAAAAGCTGGCATGGACTGAACATCTTTAAGAGTACCACATGCGAAAACACTCTAGAAAGCCAGCAGTTTGCTGACTGACAACTGTCAACAGTTCAGTCAAGCTTCGTCTGCCATCCCCCATCGGTGTGTTTATTATTCCAGCTTTTCTGTAGTCGTCACAAGGACCGCAGGGTTAAAGTTGCAGAGGAAGCGCTTGCCTTACTTAGCCAGGCCTCTTCAGGTTATCAATGGGGTCTTTGAGTTTGGCCCCACTGGTCTGGTTGGAGCATGGCTGACATGGTTTCCTCCAGAACACAGTGGGGTCTTTTGATGAGTCCATGAGGCGCATTAACGTGTACCAGAATGACCGGAAGGCTCCAGAACCCCAGGGTGCTCTAATGGTGTCAACACGGGAGCTAACACATATCATACATGTATACACACGCTCACATACAGAATATACTGTTCCAATTGTTTGGAATTGCAGTTTTCAGTGATATCCAGCATATCATGAGATGACTGATGATTCTGTAATAACCTACCAAACCAGAAAGCACCAAGATGAAGTTAGAATAAAATTAGCCTAGAATTAACCTCTAGAATCTGTATATAAATAGATTTTTAAAATGTAATAGATAAAAATTTATTATTCATATTGACGTGATACTTTATCATTTGAAAGAATAGTTCTGTGAACAATCTAACACACACTTTCCTTTAACCCAGACGTAGTCGGTTAACCAGGACACGCTTGGAGTCCGAATTGTCTTAATTAACTTAGAACGGGAGCTACAAGAACTACTTTGTAATGAAACTTCAAAAGTCAGTAATCACCCAAATATTTTCCGTACATACATCCAGTCCTTCCTCAGCATGGGGAGGATTCGTCAGTGTTGTTTAGACTCAGTCTGACTTACAGACAGCACTGAAAATGAACAGATCTTCACTATGCAGCCAAATGCTGCGGGTAGCCTTTCTGGACAACAGGGTCTGTTGTCACAAATCGCCTCAGGAGTGCATGTGCTGATCCACAATCAGTTTCTGTGGAAACCACCATCATAAATCTTGAGAAATGTGACCCAAGATGAGTCTTCTATGCTGGTGTTTTGCTCATTTCTATAGTTCACAGTAAGTCACACACTGTCCTAAATCTCACTGACTTGGCAGATGCGGTTTGAAAAGATTTTTAACATGGGTTTGAATTCGGGTGACAACTGACTTCTAAAAACTTCTAAAAAGTAAAAACAAAACTGACTTCAAACACGTCCTGGATGATGGACTACTAAACCTAGAGTGGAAAATGTATCTTTTTAAGCTGGTTAACAATTGATAATATTTTAATGTAGATCCTGAATTCAGTTTGGGCCTGGATTTTTGTAATGACCTACCATCATAGCCACCTGGCATTACAAAATCCAAGACAGTTATTAAAGTTATTAAAGTTAAATCCAGGACAAGCTATTAAAATGAAGACCTGTGATCTCTCTTATTACTGAATCAATATCAATAAAAATGGAAAAGCATATCCAAAAACCAAAAACACATAATTCCAAACACTGGATCAGAAATGTGTGTTTAAAAAAACACAAGAAAAACACACAGGAGCTTAAAACAGACCATGTATTCTTGAAGCATATTGACCTTCAGATTTTAAAAACACACACACACACACACACACACACACATACACATACATACATATATACACACGTACACACACACACACACACACACACACACACACACACACACACACACACACACACACACACACACACACA
>JBBJLS010070697.1:0-11682 GCA_037577275.1 Bryconaethiops microstoma | reverse complement strand
ACACACACACACACACACACACACACACACACACACACACACACACACACACACACACACACACACACACAGACCCATCATATGCTGTAATATCACAGGAAACAAAGTTGTACAGCATCATTGTCCATTTGCACTGGGATCTTGGAATAATTTACTCACCCAAATTAGAGACGTTCTGAAGACACTCTTTCT
Organism: Bryconaethiops microstoma; assembly: GCA_037577275.1. Classification (NCBI taxonomy): domain Eukaryota; kingdom Metazoa; phylum Chordata; class Actinopteri; order Characiformes; family Alestidae; genus Bryconaethiops; species Bryconaethiops microstoma. Next base: position 11,490 of record JBBJLS010070697.1, on the reverse strand, counting down.
GATTCTGAAGCTCTTGCAGGTATTTTGTCCTTATTTGTTCTTGTTCATTTGTCATGTTCATAAATCTGGTCTGTAACTGGTCTCTCTCTATAGTCAGCTTGGTGTTACTGGTCTGTAACTGGTCTTTCTCTATAGTCAGGTTGGTGTAACTGGTCTGTAACTGGTCTCTCATTGCCGTGAACCTAATACACAGCACTGTTATGGAAACCAGTAGAAGAAGACACAGCAGCCCTAGACACACTGCAGCCAGTTTGTAGAATCCTGAAAATAGTTATATATGCACATTGTAAGGTGTTGCCAAGTCAATGGTGACCGTATAGACAGTGTCTCTCCAAAATAAGCTGGTCTGGGTCTTTGGGCTTCTTCCCTTTACCCCACATTTAGTCGATCAGCCAAGATAAATTTGGTGTCCGGACTTTGCTTCTCTGCTTTAGAATCGGAAATAAAGAGCTTATGCTGTCTACAAGCACTAGAAGTGTGTCTGCATTCAGCACTTCATTCAGGTGGCACAGATTTGTGTTGGCATTTAGCACATATTGTCTTCCCACAGTGATCAGTAGCATTGCTTATTCCACTGTATAAACTCTTACTTAAACATCTTACTGAAGCACCTGCTAAAACTGACATGTCTAAGAAATATGTGTATGTATACATTCATTAGACCAATCAGAGTGGGTTCTTACACATTTCCCATATAATTAATTATTTAGACTTTATGTTAAAAGAAACACATACAAATTCAACCAAGGTGACGGCTTTCTATTTTGTTTAGAAAAAATCTGAAAAACTGCTGTGACAAAGACAAATCGTGAAGATTTTACAAATGTTAGCTCCAAAATTACTTCAGATCTTCACCATTGTGAGGGAGATACAATAATCGAGCGACTGGGGAGAGAGTCATCTCCATAGTGCACCTTCATAGTAATCCATATTAATCCATATTCATGACCAAGGTTTTAGAATGGGATCTAAGAAGATCATATAGGTATGATGGTCAAGTGTCCACATATTTTTGTCAATTAAGGTGTTCACATGCAGTGAGGAAACTAGCACTGTGTGTAGATCTGGCACTAATTAGCATTTTAATATATGAATGCGTTAAACAGCCTCAGTAAAGACTTACACTTACCTCTGTACTGAGAATCTGCTGTTTGAGAGTGAGCGATTTTGTCTTCTTTCTCAGTATGTTTAATGTGTCTATTCACTGAAATTACCGTACCAGGAATTCTTCTATTGCTTCTGGACTGTATGTTGTCCACATTCGTGTAAATCTCTTCACTCATGTTGTCTACATTTGTTTCTGAATTGGCATAAATATCCTCCCTCATCTCCGTTCTGCTCTGACAGATATTAACTCTTGCACCTCTTGAAGTGACTGATAACTGTCTGCAAGTGGTGTCAGTTTAATGCTGCAGGAAATCACCAAAGACTCGCTCTGAGATGTGTGAGTCACATGATGTGTACAGAGGCTGCTTGAAGTAGAACTTTTTCCACTGATAGTCAGCCTTAATCCTCTCACAGTGGCTACAGGCCTTTCGACCGTACGAGGACTGACTTGGTTCAGCTGTAGGGCTCCAGAAAGGGGGGAAACAATGAGTAAAACATTTTCCCAATGAAAACTACTAGAAACAGCACAGTCCCATATCTATGGGGGCAGATACCTGTAGTGGCAATATGTAGTCCACCTTCTGATATGATAGTTCTGCCATTATATACCACTAGGAACACACTATCCTGTGCAGTGGTGCTGGATTTGACTGGTGCTGCAGGGGTATGTTAGATGAGCTATTTGTCTATTGGTTCTGCTATTTGTCAAAATACTACTACAACACAGTGACTGTGTTGTTTGTACGCTATTAAACAAGGACAGATTCACAAACGTTGCAGCTTTGAAGGTTGCTTAAATGCTGGAAGCTGGTAATAAAGAGGATTCTTTTACATGGGATTACCTGGGAAGGTAATCTGGGAAGAACAAGTGGGTGTGAGAATGAAGGGACCTGTAGGATTGTTAGACCTGGGTACTAGAGGTGCGTTGTTCACAAAGGCTGTGACCTCAGCCAGGAAAGTTGTAAGCACCTCATGTCTGAACAAGTGTTGATTCTAAGACACAGAACATCTTTCCCCAAACTCTTCCCATGTTAGAGGAGTGTAGGATGTTGAAGATTCAGCTGAGGTTTCTGAGAGAAACCTGTTCACAGCTTTTTAATCAGCATTAGAGGAAATGGACAGGCCGCTTTTGAGCATATTCTGGTAGAACTTTTTTGAAACACATTCCAATAACTTTTAGTTTCTAGAGGTATTAAATACAGCACTTCAGATCTCTGGTTATTATCACCATTGCTGTAACACATTAAAAAAAAAAGGTTATCAGGTCCTTCTACAGAGAAAGGTTGATTTTTCTTTACAAACAGGTTGATTAATGCTTAGGCCCAGTTGAAAAAAAAAATTGAGCAGATACACTTGTCCTTTAACCAACAAAGCAACTCAGATGAACTGTAATCTACTTTCAAGAGATTGTGTTAGATACTGACGCCTGCTGCAGACGTGAAACTGAAGAGCCTGTAAGATGTGTGATGGACAGGAAAGGCTGAATACAAGAGTCTGTTTAATGCTATTCTTTCTCTCATCAGAAAAAGCTGAGGCCAAAACTGTACATAAACTTAGACGAAAGACACTTAAACTGAGCTTTTCACAAATCCTGACCTTTCATCTTACCATACATGTTTTGTGTTAAAGGGCTTGAACTTTATTTTCCATAAGAAGTCATTTAAAAATAATAGCTGGATCAGATCTGTTTTATTAAAAATAGGCTCATAAATGACTTTTTATATGGCTATTTGCTATCTGTAATTTAAATTGTTTATGGCTGAGTAGTTTTTAAGGCCTTTACAGGATTGTTTCAAACAATAACCTATTGTACTTGTATGGTGGTGATTAAATAAACTTATATCTGCTAAATGATGTAAATGTAAATGTGAATGTATATCAAATGCTTGGGACGGCCTTCTATAAACATCCTCAGTATTTTTTTCTCAGTCAGGTTTGTGGGCTTTCTTGCTAATCTTACTTCATCATGAAGCCTTTCCAGCAAAAAGGTTCATCTGTAGTAAAAACGAAGAGATAAACTAAAAATAATTAGACCAGAAAGATGTCAAAACAGTGAATCTGAACTACAGGCCGTAGAGCACTGCAAGGATTTAAATTCACCACCAGGGGGCAGTCAAATATATTTTTTTGCCTTAACCCAACTTTAGAATTAGGTTTAACTAAACAGTGATACCAAAAATATTTTGACATAATGACATTTCAAGTAAACTCTAACAGCATCACTAAAAAAACAGAAATTAAAAAGTGCTCTGCAAAGTTATTTATATTGCTTAGCCAAAAATCACAAAAATGGTAAAATGTGTCTCTCCCACCAGCTAACTCTGAAAGGGTAAAGTCTTGCTGTTTAATCTAATATTAATTTAAAAACATGCAGGATGTAATTTGACTCAAGATGCGTGAAAGATGCATTATTCTTACAGGTGTGAAATTCCTACAGGTCTAAAAAAATGTACAGAACAGAATCTCCTGAATTTTCAATTCAGGTGCTTTGACAGCAGTAGACAGCCATATTACTTCAATTTGGGTGCTTTCACTATTACGTTATTTTGTCCAGACCTTCAAGTCAAGCCAAGTGAAGTAGACCTTTATTGTCATCCCAGCCAAATACATATAGTGCACAGTGAGACGAAATATCGTCCTCCTGGACCATAGATGCAACATAGAACACAACAGAACAGCAGCACACTTAGAAAGAATAACAGTGAGATTTTTAAAAAGTGCTAATATTGTGCAAATGCAATTTGTGCAAGTATTGCAGTATATGTGCAGTGTTCAAGTAGGCATAAATGTAAGAATGTAAACATTCACTGATAGCAGCAGTTGAAAAAAAAAAAGTTATGTAGTGCAGAGCAGGGTGCGGTGTATTCAGTTCAGTGTGGGAGGGGCAGCATTGTGTGGGGTAGACAGTTCAGTTTGGGAGGGGCAGCATTGTGTGGGGTAGACAGTTCAGTGTGGGAGGGGCAGCATTGTGTGGGGTAGACAGTTCAGTGTGGGAGGGGCAGCATGGTGTGGGGTAGACAGATCAGTGTGGGAGGGGGCAGCATGGTGTGGAGTAGACAGTTCAGTGTGGGAGGGGCAGCATTGTGTGGGGTAGACAGATCAGTGTGGGAGGGGCAGCATGGTGTGGAGTAGACAGTTCAGTGTGGGAGGGGCAGCATGGTGTTTAGGAGCTGGACTGCTTGGGAGAAGAAGCTATTGCACAGTCTGGCAGACCTGCTCCTGATGCTGCAAAATCGTCTACCAAATGGGAGGAGAGAAAACAGTTCGTGGAAGGGATGGTGGGGGTCCTCCACAATGCTTGTGTTCTTACAGATGCAGCGGGAGGTGTAAATGTCCTGCAGGCCTGGTAGAGGGCTGCCGATGATGCGCTCAGTGGTGCACACAATCCTCTTCAGGGCTCTGTGGTCGGAGACGTGGCAGGTTCCAAACCAGACTGTGATACAGCTGGTCAGGACGCTCTCGATAGTGCCTCTGTAGAAGATGATAAGATTGGGTTTGGAGAGGTGCATCTTCTTCAGTCTTCTCAGAAAGTGCAGGCACTGCTGGGCTCTTTTGGTCAGGGACACGGTGTTGTTGGTCCAGGAGAGGTCTTCTGTAATGTGAACACCAAGGAACTTGGTGCTCCTCACTCTCTCCACCATGGCGCTGTCGATGTTGAGTGGAAGGTGGCCAGTCTGGGTCTTCCTGAAATCAATAATCATCTCTTTTGTCTTGTCACCATTAAGAGATGTACGCCATCTCTGTACGCCATGTCGTCGTTGTCCCTGATAAGCCCCACAACTGTGTTGTCATCACAACTTTATGATGTGGTTTGTGCTGGAGCTGGACGTGCAGTCATGAGTCAGCAGCGTGAAGAGTAGTGAGCTCAGCACAGTCCCTGTGTCACACGCACCAGGTCACGTGACGTCATCAGGCACCGAAAGTGACTCACGTCCCAGGGTATATAAATAGGAAGTAGGTATCTCTCTGCACACAGACATTTGGGTCTCATGCCCAAACCTACCTTCAGCCTCAACTCGTGGTACTGTGAGTACTTTACCTCTTTATATACCCTTCTGTGTGCGTGTGAGAACATTGGTTCCTGGTGGGAATCTTTACTCCTGATTTGGAGCATTCTCAGGTTAATTCGCGTGTCTTACTGGCTCTATCGTGTCTATCCGTGACTGGGCTCTTCCTCCACGCTACAACTGGGCAAACTACCGGTCATTTGTGTCTACTCCGTGACACCCTGGGGGACGCCTGTGCTCAGCGTGATCGTGTTGGAGATGGTACTGCTGATCTGGACTGTCTGGGGTCCAGGATCCAGTTGTAGGTGGAGGCGTTCAGTCCGAGCAGGTCCAGCTTACTGATCAGCTGCTGGGGGATGATGGTGTTGAATGCTGAGCTGAAGTCGATAAACAGCATTCTCAGGTGGGTGTTGTGGTGTTACAGGTGTTACAGGGCCAGGTGGAGTACAAGTGAGATTTTGTCATCAGTTTACCGGTTTGTGTGGTATGCGAACTGCAGTGGGTCCTTTGTGGAGGGGAACTGCAGTGGGTCAGTGGAGCTGATTCTTGATGCGGCTCAGGACTAGCTGCTCAAAACACTTAATGATGATTGGGGTAAGTGCCACCGAGCTGTAGTCGTTGAGCTCTGAAACTGTGTCTCTCTTTGGAACAGGTCTGATGATGGTGGCCTTGAAGCACTGTGGGATGGTACCTTGGCTGAGGGCGGTATTGAAGTTGGTCAGCACAGGCTTTGAGCACATGGCCGGGTATTTTGTCTGGTCCAGTGGCTTTCAGACTCTTCAGCTTGGCCCGAACCAAAACAGAAGGTATGAAATGTGCCTCAGACCAAAAAAAACCCCAAAATTTCGTCTGACCAAAATCTTTGGTCTTAGTCCAAACCAAACTGAACAGTTGAGCTCATTTGGAGAGTGTAGACACTTTGTTGCATGATTCAGACTATCTGACCAATTACAGGAAGTACAGGGTACTGTCAAATAATAAACAACAGAAGAAGAATAACTCGAAGAGCAGTAAAAATGAGCCATGGTGGCGCATGAAGAGAGGAGGAGACAAAGTATTTGATTGTAATTTGGTTGCAATGAAGCAATTGAGCAAACTTGAAAAAAAAAACATGAAAATGACAAAACTTATAACTTGAGCACTAACTGGACCAAATGTATACAATGTAATAAAACCAGGAACCTTAGTTCAGATCTTGTTCAGGTTTGAAAACACCCTTAAACTACTGTCTCTTAATGGACATCTCACATTTCCCAAATAATAATATGGTAATGCTGAGAAATGGTAAATATATTGCCTTCACTATGCATTAAACACACACACACACTGTGTTGCAGACATTTTTCATACAAGAGTGATCTTGTCATCTCCTTTGAGAAGTTCCCTTTCACTTCTTGTCATTGTCTTGGGTGACATCCATTTGTACATCCCAACACATTCCTTTCCTTTCTTCATATTTATTGCTAATTCTGTTAGATCATAAACGTATGTTTCTTAGACTGCAATATACAAAAGGAATGTGTGCAAACAGAAATAAATATGAAGAAAGGAAAGAAAATGATCAATATAAATCCTGTACAGTAATAAATCTATTAAACTGTAAAAAATTGTAATCTGTGAAAAATGTTAAAACAGTGGCACTATAAACCGTGGACCAGGAAAAAGCACTGCAAAGATTTAAGCCCACCAACAGGGGCTTAGTGTCTGAGTCTAGTGTCTGAGTCTTTCGGCCTAAAACTAAATTCAAAAACAGGTTGAGTTGAGCAATTTCAAAATTTCAACACGTAATGCAAAAACAAAAAGCAAACAAATAAGTAAATACACAGTCTCTGTACATGAGCTCTAAAAGCTCCTGGTGATGCTGATTGAGGTCAGGCTGAGGATGAAGGGGTATTTTACTGAACAACGGTGATTGGCATAACACAATTATATGGGTTTTAATGTAAAATCCCCTACAATTAAGTTTAAACTCATGTCTGACCAAATGCCTGAGTTTTAACGTGAGAATGCTGTGCACCATCTCCCTCAGAGACTGGAAATGGGGGTAGAAAGGCCGAGCAAACAGAAGGGAAAGAGAAAGAAAAGCAAAGGTAGGGGGGGCGTACACCAAGGTGGAGGTCCAAAGATCGAATGGCACAAGATTTTGATAACACTGTTCAAGAATTACCAAATCAATCAGTGACTTGAATGAGATGGTGGATGTGTCAATGGCAAAGAGAGGTTCAAAGAAATGGGAAAGAAGTCAGGAATGTGAGATATCAGATGATTTAGCAATAATCAAATGCCAAGCACATAAAAAATGGAATGATTATGTGATGAAGGGAAATAATTTTGCGGATGAGGCAGCCAAAAAGGCCTCAAAGTGTGAAGTTCCTGTAATGGCTCCTATGGTCTTGCTGGAGCCTATAACCAAGCTTGTATATCAGATTTAGTAGGCAACAGTGTATGACAGGCAACAGGCAACAGTGTATGAGAAAACTGTGTGGAGTAGTTGAGGGGCAAAACAAGACAGCAATAGGTTATGGAGAATCTTAACCACTGTACTCGAGTCCCTAGAAATCTATTGCCTAGAACAGAGCGAGGCGAAAGTGAAGGTGATGAACCATCCACAGGAGAAGATCGCCATGGAAGCACCAGTACAGAGGGATGATGCCCATTCCGATTATGGTGACCCTTCAGATGGACAAAAAGGAAGAGAGAGAGAGGAGAGGAGGCAGGAGAACAGGAGGAGGAGACAGAGGAACAGGAGGAACCGTAGACAAGCTCGTGGACAGCGCAACAACTCCCAATCCCAGATCCAGCAGACGCATCTGGTGTCGTTCTCCTGTTGCCAATCAGTGACAGCGATCAGTTTACCAGCGGCACCAGTCAGCCAACCAGTACGCCCACAGGGGAGAGACAGAACCAGGCTAAGGACACGAAACCCAAAGGACAAAAGCTTAAGATACAGTCTTTCCTTTTTTTAAAATTTTTTATTTTATTTTTTATTCTCATATGTAATCTGTTTTGCATGCTTCCATATCAGTTTTTTTTAGTACTCATAATCAACATATCCTTTAGGTTTTAGTTTAAATATATATATATTTTTGTTTCTTTTTCCATATGAACATTTACACTACCATAATTCAGAGGTAGTCATAGGTACATCCATGTATCCAACCTGTAAAAAGGTTTTCTTATCAGTGTAACCGTTTGATGAGCACCTGATGTATCCATCCACCTATTGATGAGCCCCCTGATTGGCCAAGGTTAGCAGTTATTTTGATGATTATTGCATGTAATTCGAGACATAATATCTCGAATTACATGCAATAAAGGGGGAAGGGGGGTGTGAAGGGGTATTTTACTGATCAACGGTGATTGGCATGGCACAATTATATGTTTTTTAACGTAAAATCCCCTACAATTAAGTTTAAACTCAGTAGAGTTTGAACTCAGTGAACCATCTCCCTCAGAGGCTGGAAAGGGGGTGGAAAGCCCGCCACAGGTCCCTTAAGGTGAAGATGGCATAGTGCCTTACTGTGTAGGATGGCCTTGAAAGCCGGACTGGACATGCAGGTGTCTTGGAAGGCCAGACAGGAGATGCCAAGAGGTGGAGTTAAGTAAATTAGGTGATAAAATTAGGGCAGACTGGAGGTTTTGACTGAATATTAATTAGAGATAACTAATCCTGTAATTATTGATTGAAACAAAGAAAGGTGGAATTAAGCAAATCAGGTGATAAACCTTTATGTGTAGAAAATCGAACAGTGGGTTGTATAAGAAAAATGGATGTTGAATTTTGAGGCCTATAAGAACTCTGTACAGAGCCTGGTGGAGGGGAGAGAGGAAGGAGGCAGCTCCCATGGGCCACGGCTGTAATCTTTGAATAAAACAGCGACGCCGCATCTTTCTGTTTTATTTTTTGACTCAGGTCCCCAACGCAGCCTATACCTCTTCATATTTCAAAATCAGAAATAATTGAAGCTGGACATGTGAAATTTTGTGTCTAAAATCTCTCTGACACTTTCTCATGTCTGTCCTACCAAGAAAAGACCTTCATCAGTACAACAGCTATAATGTAATTAATGGTCAAAAACTGTTCAGCCTAGTATTCATTTTTACAGATTAAAACTGATGATGTTCTTGGTGTATTTCATTTGATTATACACTCAGTAAAACAGCCTCCTCTCACAGATCCAAAGAAACTTGTCATTACAGGGATAATCAGCCCAGTTCCTTAAAGGATCCGCCCCGTCACTCGTTACCACGCAGTCCTCATTTCCAGCTTTACTCCACTTCCCCAGAAACTGAAAGAGAAGTTTAGTGATCTCTTACTCAGTGGTCAGTACTGAACCGTCCACCTATTTCCAGACCCCCTCTGTGTCACTGACAGTCAGACCAATCCAAGCTGTTTGTCCTCTTCTCAGAATTTGAATAAAGTCCTGTTAGATGCCAAAAAATATACTCTCTCACACACACATTTGTGCTCTTGTGGTCAGATTAAAATTTACATCCCTAAATCTATTTCTCTCCTGCCACCTCCTCACCTGTTCCTTTATGTTATTTATGATCACCAGGTCTGCTTCCCTGTCTCTGCAGTCCTGCCTGCTCTCACTCCAGTGCTTCTTTACAGTAGAGATGAAGTACAGACTGGAGTTAAAATCCATCCATCCTGTTGCTTTGCCTTCACTGTGCATTGAACACATACACACACAAATACACACACACATACACACACACACACACACACACACACACACACACATATATATCGATCATATGCTGTAATATCACAGCAATTCATGACATTATCATCACACTTAACATGCTTTCTAAATCAGATCAACAAGATTAAGGAAACGAAGTTGTACAGCATCATTGTCCATTTTCACTGAGACCTTGAATTGATTTACTCACCCTAATTAGTGACGTTCTGAAGACACTCTTTCTGATTCTGAAGCTCTTGCATCACAGAGGGGTATTTTGTCCTTCTTTGTTCTCGTTCATTTGTCACATTCACAAATCTGGTCTGTCACTCGTCTTTCTCTACAGTCAGGGTGGCGTAACTGGTCTGTAACTGGTCTCTCGTTGCAGTGAACCTGATACACAGCACTGTTACGGAAACCAGCAGGAGGAGACACAGCACCCCCAGACACACTGCAGCCAGTCTGTAGAATCCTGAAAATGACTATATATGCATATTACAGCTAACAGTATGTCGTATTGACTTTAAACATGACCCCATTACATAATGTCTCCCTTACGACAAGTCAGTTTGAGAAATATTTGCAGTGCTTCTGCCGTTCTACTCAATTGTGAGGGGTGGTTTTGGGGTTGGGATGGGGGGCACACTTCCATATTAATCCATATTAATACCCTAGGTTTTAGAATGGAATCTAACAAGACCAAATACGTATGGTGGTCAAGTGCCCTCATATTTTTGGCTACATAGTACATGTCAATTAAGGTCTTTACATGCAAACTAGAACTGTTTAAAGGTCTGGCACTAATTGGCATTTTAATACATAAACACGTTAAACAACCCCAATAAAGATTTCGTCTTCTTTCTCAGTATGTTTATTGTATCTATTCTTCTCTGAATGTACTGTACCAGAAATTCCTTTATTTCTGCTGGACTGTATGTTGTCCACATTCGTGTAAATCTCTTCATTTATGTTGTCTACAGTCATTTCTGAATTTGCATAAACACCTCCATTCTGCTCTGATAGATGTCAACTCTAATAACTCTTGAAGTAACTGATAAACTCCCTGCATGTGGTAGTCAATTTCCTGCTGCTGGAGGTAGGAAATCACCACAGACTATTTCTGAGATGTGTGAGTCACACGATGTGTGCAGAAGTTGAACCAGAAGTTCTTGTACTGATAGTCAGCCTTAATTAACCCTGGTAAAATCCTCTTACAGTGGGATATGGGACTTTCTACTGCACAAGCTCTTCATATATAATGCTCTTTTTTGAGCAACGGAGGTTCCAAATGAGCAGTGCTTGAAGCCCTGAGAGGACAAGAAGTGACACGGTGCTTGATCAGTGCTGATATGTATGGGGGGTGCAAGTCCATTCTTAGCCTTGAAAGCAAGTGTTAAGGATTTGAACTTAATGTGGGCGGCCAAAGGGAGCCAATGAAGGTTCCGTAGTAGAGGCATGGTGCGTGAGGATTTAGGAAAATTGATGACTAACCTTGCAGCTGCATTCTGAATCAGTTGACGTGGTCTTGTTACACTCATTGGGAGTCCAGCCAGTAGTGAATGGCAGTACTGCAGTTTGGAGATGACCAGAGACAGGAGGAGTAACTGCGTGGCTTTCGTGGTGAGAAAGGGTCGGATTCTTCTGATGTTGTAGAGAAGGTATCTGCATGTTCTGGAGATCTGGTCAAC
>JBBJLS010070696.1:0-11684 GCA_037577275.1 Bryconaethiops microstoma | reverse complement strand
GCAGTGCTGCAGTAAAGAGGAATTACACCAAATTCTCACAGAAATCCTGCATAATCCAGAGATTAAGACGTAAACAAAGGGGTTCGGAGTGGGTTTTGATTCTAGAGGAACTCACCAAATCAGAATTGTTTGTAGCGTTGACACAAATGTAACCACTTTACTACCCAAAGTCACCATTGTCTTCTAAGTGTTTACATGGATGCACATGATGGTAAAATAGGATTTGTGATTTAATTTAATGAAGGACTGATTGAGCCAAACCAGGTTTCTGATGAAACTACAGTAATACTGAACTTCCACAAGAAACACACTGATATACTGAACATAACATCAGTATTTACTGTAGAATGTTATTTATATTTATTCTTTTTAGTTTTATTTAGTAATATTAATGTGAAAAGCACTCACTGCTCATCATATACAGTATGACAAAGATTGTTACCGGGTGGTTTTTACTGTGTTCTCACCTCTGAGATGACGTGCCGCAGGTACGCCGATTCCAACACGTGTTTATTGAGGGCTTTGGCAGAGAGGGGCGTGGCCTTGCGATACGGCTGGGGGTTAAATGTCCTGAAGGCGTGTCTTATGTCACTGCTCCGCCTCCTTTCATCCAGAATGTCAAAGAAGCTTTCGGGCCCCGCCCTCGAGATGTGTACCTTCTACAACAGAGGAACCATGCAAAATACTGTAAAGCACAGACTGCAGACATCATCCCACTACTGAGGTGCGGGACCACCACTTTCAGCTCATTTTCACCAAACTGCTTCAGGGTTTTGAGTGTTCAGTAATTTAGTCATTCTTTCAATAAAATAAATAATAAAGTGCCTTATTTTAAGTCATGCATTTTATTAACGCCACTTACGTCTCAAAACAAAAAAACTTCTTTTTCATATCCAACATTGTTACAAATGGAAATACAGCATTTTTGAGTAAAACTTTTTATATCAGAACCCAACCTACCAGCGTGTGAAGACATTAAGTGGTTTATCAATTGTTCTAATACTCTTAATATTAATCTATTACTATACCAATAATATTTTTGTTATTAGTATTACTAACTGAGATTATTAAAGAATATACCAACTTATTACACCGATAAATTCACCAAATATGAATGCAGTGATAAACCTCTGTTCACTAGTTCCAAAACTAAGAGGTTCCTTTGGGTTCTTCTCATAACAAACCTACACCTAGACTGGTGAGTGTGTGTAATGAGGCTGATAGCTAATATTCTGCAGCCCCTGGTGTGCGTGTGTGTGTGTGTGTGTGTGTGTGTGTGTGTTATTCCTTGAAGATAACTGCTGTTTCTTTTCTTGTCTGTATGAAAATTAGAAATGTGGAAAGGACACTGATCAGTAAGAGCAGTCAGATCTGTGACTGATGCTGGTTAATCTAATATTTTAGGGACATAAAGATAAGATAAGAAACACACGGTGCTCTTTCACCCCAGTGTTTAAAAAGTTGCATTAACACACGCAGTGCTGCAGTAAAGAGGAATTACACCAAATTCTCACAGAAATCCTGCATAATCCAGAGATTAAGACGTAAACAAGTGGTTCGGAGTGGGTTTTGATTCTAGAGGAACTCACCAAATCAGAATTGTTTACAGTGGTGATGAATGGAACCAGGCATCGACATAACTGTAGCAACTTTATGTATTACCCAAAGCCACCAGTGTCTTCGAGTGTTCATATGGAATATCGATGATGGTAAAATAGGAGCAAATCTGAACTAAAACCAAATCTGAACTAAAGTTTTTTCTCTGCCAAAGTTTTAGGCCAAAAATCTTGTCCCAGAACTGTAACACCACCAGTGTTTTAGGTTTTAAGTAGAGTATCAAATGTATTTTTGATGTGAAATGGTTCACTGACTTTCTATACAGTGGAGGTGAATGGAAACAGACGTCTCCAACACAAATAACCATTTTATTCACAATCGAACTCCATGTGTCTCTTGAGTGTTTAAATGGATGTTGACGATGGTAAAATAGTGAATCTGAACTAAATCACTTTTCTTTGGGGACTATTTGGCCTCACAACAGCATGCATGCATCCCTCCACCATAAATGGCTTTTTAGACCAAAAGCTTCTCAAAACACTGGTAAAACTCTGTCTCAGACAGTGCAACCACAACCATTTCATGGAATAACTTTCTGTGAGGGGAATTTTTAAAGGCAGACGTCTGGTTCCATTCACCACCACTGAACAGTTCTGACGCAGATGGTTTCTCTATAACAGAGCTGCTCTGAATGACTATATAAAATAACATCTCAGCCAGTGCATTTTGAGCCGTTTTTATGGAATAACATTCTGTGACGGAGCTTTTAAAGACAGACGTCTGGTTCCATTCACTACCGCTGTGAACAGTTCTGACTTGCCGAGTTCCTCTAAAATCAAAACTTTGTTTACGTTTTACTCTATACATTATGCAGGATTTTTTGAAAATTGGGTGGAATTCCCTTTAAATCCAGCACTGGCGTGTGTTAACGCAACTTTTTAGACGTTTCTAACGCAACTTTATGAGGGAGCTTTTAAAGGCAGACGTGTGGTTTCCTTCACCACCACTGTGAACAGATTTGAGTCGAAAATGTTCACACTAAATTCACTCCGAATACATCTTTAACCATTTAATTATGCAGAAATACACCTTTAACAACAACAACAAACACACACACACACACACACTGTTAGACTTTTTTTAAGCTATGTTGAGGCGAAAGTTTGGAGGAGAGCATTCAGAAAGTGAAAGTAAAGAAGAACTTCTGGAGGTTTCTAATGTTCTTGGTGTGTCGCAGCAGTTTATAAACGACATTTAAATCGAGTTTTGTGTGTGTTGGAGGTCTAACCTCTCTTTCTTTATGACTATATGACTCTTTCTCGACACTTTTTTACTGAACCTAGCACCCTGCTTCTGCCAGACTAAACTGAGACTCGGTCAGAAGCTGGACTGTATCGTGAAGCCTGTAAATGTGGAGTAAAAAGGATTAAAAAGTTGTTTCCTACCAGAGGCTCCATGGCTGAGGCTGCAGGTGCAGCTTCACCCCCTTCCCAAGCAGAGTCGACAGGGGGCAGCAGAAAGCAGCTAGCCAATCAGCAATCGAGCCAATCAGGGACGCACCAATCAGCTCTCAAGAATTTGGAACCGCCTCCTGAAAAATGGGTCGCCCCACAAAACACGCCCCCTGAGACTGGGACACTGTGGACCCCCTCTGAATTTTAAGCATCCAAGGTGCTGAAGTTTAACCCTTTGATCATAATATGGGATGTCGACTGAGCCTAATCTTTTACATCAGGGTGAATCATTGGAAAAAAAAAATACTTTAGAACCTAAAAACACTACTAAGGTTTTTAAAAGACCCCCATAATTACATTTTCACTACATTTATGTGGGTTTAATGCATCAAAATCAGTCACCTCAACCATTTAACAGACATCTTGACCATTTAACAGACATCTTGACAATTTAATAGTCATCTTGACCAGTTTCTACCCCCAGGACATCAGGCTCCTCAACACCATGCTGGCCCCATGGTGCCTTCCTCACTACACTGTCACCCCCCAACAAACTATACTGAACTCATGCACAGCCACTTTATCCAAAAGACATACTGAAAGTCACACACAAACCTTTAAGAACACATACTGCACTGACATTTCATTCCATATACTGTACAGTATGTTTGGCTGCTGTACTGTACTGTTAAGCTGCTATTTGTACCTGTTTATTCTGTTTTTGCTGTTCATACTGTTTATACTGTTTGCACAAGTCTCAACTACACTGCACATTTTTTTTCAATCATTGCACAATTTACTTATATTTATATATATTAGATAAATGTATTGATGTTGATCAAATCAAACATCATTCAGTATTTCTTGTGGTAACTTTACACTTTATTCACACTGTTCTCTATGTCGCACAATGTCTTATGCCTGTTCACACACACACACACACACACACACACACACACACACACACACACACACACACACACACACACAGTCAGATAGGCCTTGTGAGTCACAAATCTATCAGATTCAGAATCAGAAAGCTTTACTGATCCCAGAGAAAACTGCTTACGCTGCGACTCCACAGAGACACAAAGGCAAGAACAATATAAAACACGTCTAAAATAAAAGTAAAATAAAATAAAAAATGAAAGTACAGACCAAGTCACTTTTTTTATTTTCTGTTCTTTTATTGAGCAGAAGAAAGTCAGAAAGCGCAAGGCCCAATGAATATCACAATTAAATAATAATAACTGGTGATATCAGCGGCCACCGAGGACAGCAGCTAGCCACTGGTCTGCCGAGCTTTCATAGAAAGAATACTAAACGACCCAATGGCCTCGGAACTGCACCCTCACACAGATCTCATCAAAGACAGCAAGGACATTTTAAAAGGCTCCTAAGAAAATAAAGTTTATATGTCCACGCTTCAGTCTCATCACGCTTCACCAGACCAGCCAATCGACACGTGGCAGAAAGTCACGCTGGCCCGAATAAAGGGCCCCAAGAGTTTAGGTGATATTTTCCATTGCATGTGATCAACCAGTGCAAATTTTGGTGTCAGGCTTCTCATTTCGGTACCATTTCTGTGAATCTCCTCAAAGTAAAGAAAACACACCCACTCACGCACGCACACACATGGAAATGTAACCAGCAGATTTTCCAGCATTTAATAGGAAATACCAACATTTTCAATACTGGGCACCGCTACCTCTTCGCTTCAGTGCATTGTTACATGGAGTTGGATGGAATCTCAGAAAGTTACAAGAAAAAAAGTTATAAACAAAAATATCCTCTCAAATGTAACAGATGTAACGTAACAATCACGCACTCTATCAATACACAAATAATTCTTAGTAAAATATCAATAATGATTATAAAACCATTGTCGGATTACTACAGCTGCAAGTCATGATTTTGGCCAGCAGGAGGTGCTTAACATAAAGTATATGTCCAAAAAGGATGCAATAAAATCCTCACAGCAATGTTCCAGCATCTAATCTAAAGCCTTCCGAGGAGATTGAAGTCTTTACTACAGCAATGGTGCAGGGGCCCTATTATTAACCTTGAATTCAGAAGAAACAGATGATCAGGTGTCTACAAACGTTTGGACATATAGTGCATTTTCAAAGAATTTACACCAAGCACCCACTACTGGCAGCATTTTCAAGATTTCAAGGTTTCCTACAGCTACATTCTGCTACTATTGTCCATTCATCTACCAGGAATAAGGTGATTAAAGCTGATATTACTGTCTTTTACACTCTATAATATCACGTTTTCACGAGTTCTGTTCTTATGTATGTAAAGTGCTACAGTATAGGTCTTACGTGATTGTTTTTTTTTCCAATAAAGCAACAGGAAAACACTCTCTGGTTGCAGTAACAGCCCACTGTCTCCTAAAACTACCCAGATAGTTTTAACATAAAGTTTGTGCTTTGGTACACTTCGAATTGGCACACATTCATGTGCTCAAAGATTCGAAAGTGAAGAGCTCTAAGGCAGCACGTTGTACATCATAGAACACAATATGAGCTTCCTATAGATAGAGGAATATGGAGAAGTGAGGGGAAAGTGCTGCTATGCTCAGGTGACAAGGTACACTGAATACACATACCCGTATATGTGTGCATATATATGTATACAACTGAATAGGTGGAGTTTTGTGTGAATTTGCAGGGAAAAAAATTTATCGGTTGCCTGCACATCTGTACCTTTTGTCTACTTATCTGTATGTGTATCTATACAGTTCTTGTTTGTGTGTTTTTGTATTTGCTTGGATTGTATTTCACAAAGCAGGGTTTGTCACTTCAGTTGCAACGAAAATTTCAACATAATCCAATGACTGATATAAATAAGCAAATATATTCAGAGTAAATCTGGTGTGAAATGGTTAATTGTAGAGAACGTCTGCACATATATATACATTTTTTTACTATCCAAACCCACCAGTGGACTTTGTGTGCTTGTATGGAATGTTGATGATGGTACGATAGAGACTTTTTTGCCTCACAAATACTGAAAAAGTATTCAGTATTCAGTAAACACTGAAAGGAGAAAATATTAATGTAAAATGTGAATTTTAAAATTGAGAAATAGAGAAATAACTTGGTTGAAATTATTTCACCTAATTAATTATGAAAGCATAGTATAAACAAACAGAATTAGGATCGGTTTATATATATAGTTTTTGTATCGTGTATTATTCTTTTATATGATATTGTGATATTGTTTGTATTATGTTGTTGTTTATAGGTTATGCTGCTTCTTCCTTCTGCTCTTACATTGTCAACTTTGTTGCTGTAACAATGCATATTTCTTATCTTTTCTTATTTTATCGTATCTTAACACCGAAAATCCCACAGATCCACTGACCTTTGTCCAGCACCTCTTACTTACTGTTCTGTTGGACAGTTCTGAAATTGGCCTTATGTATCTGGCTAACTGGGAAATCCTACTTTGTGAAGTACCCCCCCAGTCTGCATGTATGTGTGTAAAATTGCTGCTCTCAGTCCAGTAGCTTTAGCTGCTGGTTCTACCCACACACTCCTGACTGTCCACTAGAGGGAGCTGCTCTCTCCAGAAGGTGAAGTGGCTGTAGGTGTCGCTGCAGGGGAAATCTGAGGAGCTGGCTCTCTTCAGCAGCGGGAAGACGTGGTCCACCACCTCACCCAGACGCACATACCTGCGGGCACAGTTAGTTTTCTCTCAGATTTTGCTCAGGGTGATACAGCACAGTCAACGACACAACAGGCTCAGGCTATGACACAACAGACTCCTAGTAAAAGATTCAAAATCATGCCGTTACACACACATTAACAGCTACTGACTGAGATATCACTTCATAGAACAAGGAAAAACCTACATTTAATAGTTAAAATGTAAAACTACTTAATATTTATTAATAATACACTTACTATTCTCTGCATAGTAAATGTATAGTACGCTCACCACTTGAGTGTCTTTATCAGACAGAATATGTCATAATTCCATTCATCACTACTGACCTATAAAAAGCCACCTAGTGTAATTATAATGAGGATTTCCATATTTAATGAGTTATTGAGAGTGGGATGAAACTGTTAACGAGTGCATTTGAAGCTAAAGGACAGACTAGAATTTGACACTGCGCTATCACACAACCACTTAATAGAAGTCAGACCTGCACTGTTACAGATTGTCACATCTTATAACGTAAACTGGTTCTATTTGATATATTTTCATGTACAGTTGTTCCTTCAACAGCTTTCCAGTTTAGCAAGAATAAAAATCTGCAGTTTATAAAATAAATGGATAAATAAATAAACGGTGACAGATAGTGTGATCATAAACATTATGATCACACACACTTACGAGGACACGTTGGTTTTGGCGTGCTCCTGGACCAGCTCTCCTTTTGGGTTGACAGTAAAGATTCGGTTCAGAGGCACACCCACTTCTTTGTATGAATATACGTCCTGCCAATCAAACACCACATTAAAGCATGAGAACACAATTCACATAATTTTCCTCTGTTTGACGCAAGAGACATCATTCTGTTTTATTCTTCTGTGATGGTATAACTCTGTGTGTGTTTGTGTGTGTGTGTGTGTGTGTGTGTGTGTGTATGTGTATGTGTTCCCTAGTTTATGTACTCACAGTGGCTCTGTTGCCAAATGCAGCGTAGAAGGGCTCTGTGTTTGGAGAGAACAGGTTTTTAATGTCGGTCAGACACTCCACCTTAAATTTTTCGGGCTTCTTCTCAATCACCTCCCTGAAATCACACACAACAGGGTTCAGCCATGCATGCATGCCGTTTATTTCACATCAGATTAGGTTTGCTGTGCAACACAGTACTGTGCAACAGGCCAGCTGAAAACATTTGCTAAAATGATCTGTCTGTGCAGTAGGTGTGCTTGTAAAACACAATGGATTATTTGATTACATAATACATTAATTAATAATTAATTAGGTAAAAATGAATAAAAAGTCAGCAGAACTTATTTTTCTGTATTTTCTACGTTGGTTATAAGAACCCAGCAATATTTTCTATGGTTCTTCCAGCTATCGCATAGATCTGCTAAATACTCTCAGCAGCACCTGACAATTTACTGAATGATTAGATAAACCAGGTATTGGACTGTAACTGTAAATACTGGCCTTCCTTGAGAGTTTTGGAAATGGTTAAGCTAACATAGCGACAAACATAAGACCGCAATCATATCATTTGTATTCATTCTAATGAGTTAAACTGCCCAGACAAATAGCCGTGGAGTTTAATTTTCTCAATTGGCTTAAAACCTTTGTACAGCACTGAACTCTCTGCCTCACTGTATCTCACCTGCTGTCTGTTAGTTAAGTTTATACCTATATACCATATACCTACCATAAACCTAACACACTAAATCTTAAACACAGCAGTGTAAGTTACAGTTATTTTATTTTGTTATGCTATTTTATGTAATTTTGTTTATTTTTGGTTGCACTATTGTTTTTTTGCACAGTTCTTTCTTATCTTATCTCAACCAGCAAACCAGCTGGGCACATTAACGTGTTATTATCGCATTATTTACTTAACGCTGACAATTATTTTATCGCCTGTTAAAAATGTTTTTTTAATTCTTTTATTTTGAAAGTTTGCTTTTTTGTGCTCATGAGTGCGCACAGCACGCAGCTCTACGCATAAACACATATCCTATCTATGGCTCTAGGTCTCAGTTATGCTATTTTATGTTATTATTTTGTTTATTTTTGGTTGAACTATTGTTTTTTTTTTAAATTCTCACTTGTGTTATCTTTATACTTCTTGTTGCACTGAGCATTCTCATTACAAAAGAATTTTCCTCATAATAAATACAGTTCTTTCTTATCTTATCTCAACCAGCAAACCAGCACACTGCACTTCACAGCACACATATTATTATTCTGTTCCTTTTTGCACACTGTACAGACCTTGCTTCTGTTTGTAAGGTTTGTAATATTTGGTTTTTTGTATATTTCCATTACTTAGTTTAGCCTTTTAAAATTTCTCTTTAACTTAAATGATTTGATAATGTGAGCTGATTCAGAGGTTCATTACACTACAAGTTGTAACTATGCACATGACAAATAAGGAATCTTGAATCTCCAATCTATTACCGGTGCAATGCGGAGAACAGGCTGCTGGGGCTGAGCAGGACGGGGCCCTGGGGCAGCATGGTGCCGCTCTCGTTCACCCAGTGCAGATACCCTCGGGTCATACCTGCCATGCCTATAGCCCGTGCAGAGCAGTACATGAACTTATAACCATTCCTGCAACACACACACACACACACACACACACACACACACACACACGATCCATCAGTAACATGAACATGTATGGAGGGTGTGTTTTTCTATGAAAAGTCTTCTGTCCTTCATGAAGATTTAGTAGCCAAGCATGACCTATTCTAACAACATGAGACTTTTCCTTTAAGAGATCCTGTAAGAACCTGATGTAGGTGCTAGCAGAAAACACATGTTTTAAAAAATCAAATCATGTTTGGGTTCAGGAAATAAGTGCCCAGTAGACAGCGTGCAAAATATTTGGCTTGTGTTCTTTGTTCTTTTATTTCATTTTATTTTTATGAATGACTGTCCTATACTGTGGTTAATTAAAAAGCAGTCCAGATGGGGAGCTAAATCGGTACTCAAATAGATCTGCACTGGTTGTTTTTATAGCTTAGGAGTGAATGGTGTTATGAAACTTCAGCAGTGTTCATGTATTGCATTAAACTTATTTATTTAAAAAAAGAAGAAAATTCAATGGGCCCTTAAGAAAAATAAGGGACTTGGGGTTGTCTTATACAAAGAGGGCTCAGATATCCATCTTTTTATATAGTTTGTTTTAATTTTGCTTATTTGTTTTAATATTATCTGGGGAGTATTTGGCATTTGGCCAAGATTTATTAACTTGATACTATATAAATCTTCTTTATTATTTATTCATAACAATCATAGTTCATTGTATATTTCTATAACCTTTCATATAAAAATGCAACTTGATCAAGTTTGGTCATGTTTGTGACTGTAGAGGTAGATCTTACTGGCTGACTTTGTGGAAGAGGCGAGCGATTCCTTGGTGGGTCCAGTCTTTACCCAGAGTGGGCAGAATGTGTCCCAAAGTGTCAGATCTATTGGAAAGGATATTATTAAATAAAATTATTATTATTAGAAACAGTAATTATTATTATTATTAGAAATGATTAGTGTGTGTTTCCAGGCTTGTTGACCTGGTGATGGTGCCGTCGATGTCTGAGATGATAATCTTGTCATCCCAGTTCCACAGGTAGATGGTTCCTTCACAGCGACATGTACCCTGGTACTGAGTTGTGACACTGAAGACCACGTCATTGGGACCTTCCTTCAACTGCAGGCTGGCCTAGAGTACAATCACACACACACACACAAACACACACACACACACACACACACACTGATTAACACTTTAATGAATATTTGACATTTTACCTCTTACATTGTTAAAATGACAATTTTTACCAGCTGCTCAGAAGTGAGGCGGAGGGTCTTTCTGTAAGACACACCCCCTTGTGTAAGAATGGTATCTGATTGGGTGGAGTTGGGTGCCTGCTTGGCTGATAGGTGATCTTCATCACTGGAGGAGGATTCATCTTTCCGTCTGCAACTACAAGTTGGCACTAATGAGTCACTGATTTTAAATAACAATTAATTACTTCCCACACTTACATCATACTTACTTTCTTACACCTTTCTTTACTTTGACCTTGTGTAATATTCTAGAATAAAACTTTTTCTATTACAAGAATGTCTGAACTGTCCTCAATAGCCTTTCAGGAGTGGTTTGAAAAGAAAACACTTCAGCAACATGGCAGTAGGTACTGCTTATGATTACAGTATGACCTATTAATAAAATAAATATGATTTGATTGGCAAACACAAATATTTAAATATGCAACACATTCAAATATGCATATTAATTTTGCTCCATTACCCATAGATTTTGTGCAAAAGTTTTATTTTAACATAATACATATCTATCTATCCATCCATCCATCTCCCTATATATGTGTATATTAGGGCTGGGCACATTAACGTGTTATTATCGCATTATTTACTTAACGCTGACAATTATTTTATCGCCTGTTAACATGTTTTTTTAATTCTTTTATTTTGAAAGTTTGCGTTTTTGTGCTCATGATTGCGCACAGCACGCAGCTCTACGCATAAACACATATCCTATCTATTGCTCTAGGTCTCAGTGGGTTTTCGCGGGGGTCATTCGTCCCATTACTTTTGTCCATATTATATAGAGAAAAAGTGGTTTTGTCCCTATTATATCAAGACAAAAGTAATGAGACGCCTGATCATTACACAGAGACTTTAATGACACTGCATTCAGTTACATAGACTTTCATATGAAGTTGGTCCCCCTTTACAACTGCTATAAATGCTCTGGATGTTTTAAGTTGAGATTTACATAAATATTTTAACTGTAACTGTGTATCTGTGTTAAAGGGTTCCTTATTAGTTTAAAGTGTCTGCAAACCAAATGTTATTACACTTTTGTTCACACAGCATGACTTTATAAATAAAAGTGAGCAATACACTACTTTTGAATTCATTATTTAATTTTGTGTATAACTACGATTTTAAAAAATTATCGTTGCCCAGCATTAGCGCACATATATATATATA
>JBBJLS010070695.1:0-11685 GCA_037577275.1 Bryconaethiops microstoma | reverse complement strand
AAAAATAGCTACAATTCCTACATGTTTAATCATATATTTTTGTTCAACCCCTTGAATTAAACCTTAAAGTCTGCACTGCAATTATGTTGTAGTTGTTTCATTTCAAATCCAATGTGGTGGCATGCAGAGCCCAAATCATGAAGATTGTGTCACTGTTTAAATATTTTTGGGCATAACTGTATATATCGGGGTTGGTGCGCACAGAGGTCTGTGCCTCGGCCGTGGCGTGTTTCGGGGGGGTTAATATTACCTGCTAACTGCCTTGTAAAGCCTTGTGAAGAGGTCTGTGTCTCAGCCGTGTTTCGGCCGTGAAGTCGAGGGGCGGAGTGGGGCACACAATATGAAGTTACGCATATGCGCTGAAAACGAATACTGAAAACGGTGCATTTGCGTACCACATACGCCACATACCATCTATGTCAATCCCTGTGTGTGTGTATATATAAATACACACACACACACACACACACACACACATACATATATATTTTATATATATAAGGTGCGGTTTAAGACAATGTACATACAAGCACGGGTGTTCTGACGAATTATGCTGCCTTGTCGAAAAATACTAACGTAGCGCAAATCGACAGCAGAGTCTATGTTACCCTATCGAAAAATGCTACGTTAAAGTTTATACAGTAAGTTCATAACATTGATAATGATGAGAAGTAGGCAAATAACATGCATAATTTGAGAAAAATGTATTATTAAAATATTTTATATGCAGTCTATCGATTTATGCTACCCTGTAAAATAAATGCTACCTTGAAGCTTATACAATTTATACAGTCTGTTTAGGAGTGATAATGATGAGAAATAGGCAAATAATATGCATAATCCAAGAAAAATATATTTTATTTAAATAAGAAGAACCTAGATAGATAGCTAGATCTTTAGAGGTGCATAGAGCCAGTTTATACAGTCAGGTTCTGAGAAATGCTACCATGAAGCATGGTGTTTTCATGATCCATGCTGCCTTGTCGAAAAATGCTACCGTAGTGTAAATTGACAGCAGAGTCTATCGATTCATGCTACCTTGTGGAAAAATGCTCCCTTGAAGTTTATACAGCTGCCAGTGTAGCAAGATAGCACAGATTTATGGGTGTGACATTAAATCCCAAGACTGTGAAACGGCACATGCACAGTTGGGTACGGCAGCACATCTCATTGGGTAGCATGTTTCGACAGAAAATCAGATCGGGTTAAAGTCACGTTAATAAGCGTACATTTTTTTAACATGTTATTTTTTCAGTTTCATATATATATATATATATATATATATATTATAGTAGGGGTGTCATGCCATTTAAAAAAAATTTAACTACAAGCTCCCTGTTAATCGCACACATTTTTGCTGTAAAAGTATTCTGGCATATGAGTGAATGAAAAATTAACATTACTTTTTTTTTAAACATCTTTTATTTAATAACCACTTTATGCTGGGTTGTTTATGTTTGGGCAGGGCAGTTAGCAAGGCAATGAGACGCTGAGCATCGGAGGCTCATTCTGTTCAGGTACGTCTCATTGCCTTGCTAAGAGCTGCACCTAAACATAAACAACCCAGCACGAGGATGAAGGCTCGTGGCAGACGTTTAACAGGTCATTGGGAGACCCAATCTTACTTTATAGTACTTGATGGCGAGTTCAGGCCTCTGGGCCCGAAGAAGGAAGGCCTCAGCTTTTTGGAAATCTTTCTGCTCGTAACAGCATTTGGCTTGGCCCACTAGCACATCTGGCATGCTGTCTGGGTCATGGGTCTCAGATACTCTCTGGGCTCCGCTCCAGTCCTGGATATGTATGTACCTGTACACACAAAGGCACTACTATTAGAATTTCTGGGCTAAATTAAACATTTACCTTTTTGCTAATATACCACCTAATCATTTAAGAGAGTATCTTAGGTTTTTAAAGCAGACAATATTATTTCATGGTGTAAATTAAAGGCAACTGTCATACTAAAACTGAAGGTAATTATATCTGATTTGTTTTTTGTCTAAAATACTGCTAATTTACCAAATGTTTTATTTGTAGTTGTTATTAATGTGACTACAGTAAAAAGTTGTCATATCAGTAGTCTTTGGTAAATGTGTTTTAGTGGCTATGATGGTGACTGATGATGGCCTAAGTTGCTCCTATATATATTGAGATAAGCACCTAATGTTAAGAACACAGGTCTAAAACCAGCTTAGAGAAGACTGTTATTCTAAAAATGATTTTAGAATAACACCCTTACTTACAGAACACATAGATTCAACACTTCAGTCTGTTCATTCTCAAGCTCACACTTGTCAGTTCTCTAAAGCAGTATGCTAGCACACTCTGCTCTAAGTTCTAATCCTAAGGCTTGGGACCTTCTGAAGCAAGAAGCTTTGAATGTCTTTTTGAAGTCTCAAAACTGTGTGTATATGTGCATACTTTATTTTACTATGGTCCAAAAGTCCCTCTGTGTGTGTGTGTGTGTGTTGAAATGCTGTCTACTTGAAACTTCATGTCATGTCTTGAGCAAATATAACATTGATAGAAATCCCATTGATAGAAGAACATTTAACTTTGAACAGAAACCATTGGCTTGAGAACATTCAACCACAACCAGAATTCTGTGCCTTGAGGACAGTTTAATAGTTTATAATAGTTTAATAATTCTACAGTTATACAGGTTTGATACAGTTGCACAGCTATGTGAGCTGAACCATACAAATGGATTTCAGGTTTGGTTCAGAACTGTTATACCAGTTTTGTTGACCATAAGCTACAGATATGACCAACAGAGATTAATGCTGGAGTTTTCCTTCAAAGTTAGGTTTATAAGAAGAGTAAGAATAACATTACGCTACAGTTACATGTAAGTAAAGAAAGATACAAGGCATCTAAGAGAGGTTACTTACATCATCACAGCCTCCTTTGGCTTTCCTGCTTTGATGAACGCCGTCTCCGCTTCACTGAACTTGCCCTGGAAAAGAAAACCTTACCATAGCCTTAACAGCACAAAACAACCACCTCCTGAGTTGCAGGAAAAAATGCCACCAAATTTGTTTTTTTCATCACTTTCCCAATGTTTAAAAGGACATGAACATGCGATAAAAACATTTTGCAATTATTTTTTAAAAACATTGGGTGTAGACTACAATTAGAAAATATTACAAGAAAAAATTCTTCTGCTTAATTAATATAAATTTATATATATTAAAAAATTTAAATTAAAATAAAAGTAATCCACTGGTGTCCAGTTTTGTTGGTATAGGACTTCACTTCCCAGAGTCATGGGAGATCGTTTTGATGGGAGGCTAAATCCTGACAAAAAAATGGAGCCATAAATAAAATGTCTCTCTCGGACCATAATCAAACATATTATGGCTATCACGCGGTAATAATATTTTTTTATATTATGACAAATGCAAATAGTTTAGATGTGTGTAAAATATATGCAAATAGTGTGGCTATATTTAAAATACAAAAATACAAAGTCAATGTGTAAATTTGGGTTTTAGTCCTGATTTGACAGCGACCAGTCTGACTCGGTCTGGCTTAATCTGACTCGGTCTCATCAAACCTTCAGAAATCTCTGAAGCCTTCTCTGCCTGAGTTCAGCAGATAACTCAAGTCATCCTTCAGCAGATCCTGAGTCATCCACTACTGTCTTAAGTAATAGTTTAGCTACTTCTGATAATGAATCATCTTCCTTCAGAAGGGACAAAACTGTGGAGGACATGTTATTTACTCTCATATTTAGGTGAAAATGTGTTAAATGAGTCTAAAATATGCTCTAAATTATTCTTTGGAAGTTCACAAACAAGATCACAATGTTACATGGTAAAAGTTGAACTGTTAAAGCAATCAATCACTTGCTTTTTTAAATTAAATGTCCTTGTGGTGATGGCCACCATTTTCTGCCATCACTGGACTGCTCTTTTCTAAAGTACAATGTTAAAGTAAACTCAGTAGCATGTATGGTTTGGAACACTCATTGACAAATGTCCACTATAGAGAACAGAAATGAATTGCCGTAACACTTCCAGGTCACAGCACAAGGAGGGTGTACGCAGGTCTAAATTTGGGACGAACTTGTTGCCTGCCCGCTAGGGTGCTTTGTTCTGTATATGGAACAGAAGTTATAAATATGCATTTATATCGTGATTGGTGTATAGTAACCTTGGTTTCTGTGCTGTAACCAATAGCAGAGGCTGTTAGGATTCGAATGAGTCTCAGTTGCAGAGTTATCCCCGAAACTAAATCCTAAATCCCAGAAACTGGCGGGTTATTTGAATGGGACCTGTTTGAATGGGATGAATGGGAGAGAAGTGGTGTTGAAGAGGTTACTGATTTATAATTCTGTAGTAAAAATAAGGATTTCTCCAAACAAAATGGCATCTCTGCTTGCACGAAATGGTATCGCTTGTACTGAAAACTTTACAGAACATTCGTTTTTTATTCTATTGAGCTCAAATTTTGAACATAAGTTAACAAGACCTGTGGCTATGGGTTTTCAGTGTCAGAAGATCCATTCCTCCGACAGAGACGATAAGGCACAGCTGAATTCAAAAAGGTTTGACACAAGCATATATAAAATCTAGTATTTCATCTGGTATTACTGTGTGAACATACTTTTTATAGATTTTCTTTCACTGGAACATGAAACTTCAGAGTCTTAGCTTTGAAATGAGTCCAACCACAAACAAAAACAAAGTATGAGAGAGTTATAAGCTTTTAAAGTATAAGCATAAATATAAGTTATAAGCATTGGGAGCTGCAAAGACGGCACCTGAAAGTCTGACAAATCAACAGGCTAAATACGAAAAAACAAAAAAAGTACACTATGCTATATACAGAAATGCTGGATATAAATACTATATACTGTCAGGTCTGGGTACTTTGATGGGTGGTGGCCGCTAGAGGTCACCCTTTTCTGTTTGATTATGTTTTGTGGACTTTTATTATGATGGCCGAGCACACCGGTCTTGTATTGGTATCTTGTATTGGTGCTCAGAAAATGAGAGGTTTGTGTTGATTGGGTTTGGGAGTTTTGGTTTTTTGTATTTAAGTTCATGTCTGGTGGACCTTAGTGTCGGTCCACCATCACCGTGGATCTAGTTTAGTGTTTCTCTAGTCTCCGTTTGTTTTGAAGTTTGTTCTGGCCATCGTGCCTTTTGATTTCTGTTTTTCAATAAAATAAAGAAAATGGATGTCTGGAATGCGCCTGCTTTCTGTGCGTGGAGAAGAAGGGGAAACGTGACAGATGGACTGACCAGTCAAGGCACAGCAGACTGGGCGTCGATCCCCTGGAGAAATGGGGGTTCTGAGAGCAAAGAAGAGGACCCAGGCTTCTGGAGTGGCTGGTGGGCGGTTGGTTCCACCATTTTGGACCCAGAGCATATCGTGGAACCCCTCGTCTTCGGTCCGACCATGGAAGAGCTCGCGCTGGGACTCACTGAAAGGCAAGGCGAGAGATCCGTGGGTCGAAGACATAGGAGGCAGGGCGGTTCACGATGTTCACGTCCCCAACCCGCTCACCGGCTGCCCAAGAAGTCTGTGACTTCCTCAGGCACTCTCCCTCCCAGGCTCGTGCCCGACACACCCCGTGAGGTGAGCCCTCGGCAGGACCAGCAAGCCTCAGTAGTGGCCACCTCATGTCCCAGAACCCTCAGCACGCTGGCCCTTGAGGCGTTGTCCCTGCCTCCAACGCAGCCAAGCATGCCGCCTTCAGAAGCTACGCAGCCTGACCAGCCCAGAGCAGAAGACAAAAAGTGGCAGCTCCGGCAGCATTTGGCTGTGCAACAGTGGCAGATGGACATAGTGGACCAGCTCGAGAGGGGATAGCTAGTGTAGCAGAGGCCCCCTGTCAGTGCCCAGTCCATGCCGGCTGCCCGATCGGTTCCGCGCATGAGCACTCCGAAAGCCACCATGTTGCTGCCCGATTGGTACCAGTGGCAGCCCGATCCATCCCAGGTCATAAAATACCTTCATACACGACTTTACGGCACAGTCAGATCCGCGTCTTCTGCCACTGAGTTCGAAGCCAGCAAGGATGTCTGTTTTATTCAGCCCTCTGAGAGTATATTGAGAGCCGAAAACTTTCTCCCAAATTGGACACAGGTTTGTGAAAAAAAGTCACCTGGGTGGCAGCAAACTATGTCCTGAAAGGTGAACAATATTAAAGCAGCTGTCGCTGCTGGAATTAATGTTAGCCAATGCTAGACCAAACAGAGCTGGAAGTTAACCTTCTAGTCAATCATATTTACATTTACAGCATTTTTCAGACGCTTATATCCAAAGCGACTTTCATTCACCAACTACAGGGGACAGTCTCCCTGGAGCAACTTGGGGTTGCTCCAGGGAGCAACTTGGGGTTGCTCCACTGGGTTCCCTTGCTCAGGAACCCAGTGGTGGTGTGCTGAAGGTAGGATTCGAACCCTCTTGGTCCAGAGGCAAGTACCCTACCACTAGGCCACCACCACCCCATATCTGTTTTATCAGAAACAGGTTTGGAGTGCTTGCATTAACACTAGATACAATTGCATATAATCATTGTTATTGAAATTAGATATAATAAAATATAGGAAATCATAATTTCAAGTGGTTAGTGTTTAGTACACCAACGTGAGGGGCACCAGAGTCAGGGTGGCTGCTGGATATTACTGGCCCAGTCTAAAAAAAGATGTCACAGATTGGGTAAAGATTATTTCTGTCACAATGAGGGGTGGACCAGAACATAGTGTGATGGATGAACCCAAGTACGGACGGAAGCGTGAGCGTTGGTATAATCATGCACGTTGTTCTCCAAATGTTCCACACAAAAGTTATGATTCTCACCGGAACCAGCGTTCACACTCATGCACACACAAAGGAAAGTGAGTACTCACATGAACCAGGGTTGAGTCAGTAGGGCAATGAGAGGAGAGACTCAATGACCCTTTTCCTGTTTCTACCCTCTTCCTGTTTATATACCTTGTGACGTGCTCCTTTCCTGTGACCCGTGCACATCACGTGACTGGTGCATGTGACAATTTCATTGGATTACATTGAACATCAACATTTATGAAGATTTAAATCATTGTACAATTTACTTTTTATACAGCTTCAGATTTGACATCTTATGGGCTTTGCCTTTTTAATATGCCAAACATTTCATTTTAAACAATGACTCCCTGCATCAGGTCAAATGTTGTCATCACTGTCAAGCGAACGACCCTATTAAGACAGTGGCACCTACTCTGCATCAAATCAAGGTATAGTATACTGTCTAATGCACTAGAATGCACTAGACTACTAGAAAAAAACAGTACATTCTGACTATGACCGAACTTTACACCAAATGGGTCGTTGCAGAGCCTTTGCAAACCAAGTCTGTAAGTGAAGTGTCAGCGGCGTTAATTTCAATGCTGTATTTATTTGGAATGGTCCGTAAAATCATTTCAGACCAAGGAAAATAATTTGTGA
The DNA here is from genome assembly GCA_037577275.1 of Bryconaethiops microstoma. Lineage (NCBI taxonomy): Eukaryota > Metazoa > Chordata > Actinopteri > Characiformes > Alestidae > Bryconaethiops > Bryconaethiops microstoma. Next base: position 4,248 of record JBBJLS010070695.1, on the reverse strand, counting down.
ACAAGGTATGTGCCCCCCACCCCTGCTTCTTATATCATTACTGAGTGATATGTGATCCTGGGCATGGTGCAATGTCATGTCTTTCTATGTTTCTGACGGCTTAATAGCAGGATCTTTGAGGCACTGAACATTAAGCATGCTGTGTCCAGTGCATACCATCCCCAAACCAATGGTCAAGTAAGTGTCACACACACAAATTCATTAGTTTCACTTTGCATACTGACTTGAAAGAAATGGAAACCAAGAGACCAAAATATTAGTGAAAAAGTCTTGGGAGTCCATTTACACTTTGTTTAGTCATTGTATTGTGTATTTATTTGGTAAGGGATGAACGGACCAACCAAAACATAAAGCGAGCACTTAGAAAATATGTCAATGAGGAACATGACTATTGCGATGAGGAACGTAACATCTGCAGGCCATTGTATATGGGATCAACACTGCAAAGCAGGTTTTTGTTTTTGTTTTGTTTTTTTACTAATTTAAAACATGTTTTAGTTGGATAGCTTTTTTGTATTGCGGTTTAAATATTTCAAAATTTTCTTCAAATTTAGAGATCTACACACCACAGTCCATATTATCTGTTTTTCCATCGACATCCCCATCTCCCTGAAGTGATGAATGGCTATCCTGTTGGAGAAGATTTTGAAATACAGGACCCAGAGGATGAACTTTAAATGAGACTAACTAACATTAAAGCCCTCAATGAAAAGGTGGGTGTTGTTATATACATCTGTAACTGCATGTGCTGTACTGTAGTGTACTAAGTTCTTTTCACTGAGCCTTTAGGTTCTTAGCAACACTGAGCAAGCACAAAGTCAGCAGAAAAAAAGCTTTTCTGAAAGAAAAGGGAAGCGAGTTAGACAGTGCTCCCTGGAGCCCCGTGATAAGGTGCTGATAAGTGAGGACCACAAGAAACGCAGAGTGGGAGACACACTTCAGAACATGCACCAAGGACCGTTTACATTTACAGCAGTGTCAGCTAAAGGCGTGGTGACTATAAGAAAGGGCAATGGCAACTTCCAGGTGTTGAACGTGTCCAGACTGAGAACATACTACATGTTCAAAGGTTAGATTAAATGCATTTGTTATTATTTTTTTATTGTTTATTCTCTTACAGTCTTTACAGTCTTTAGTCTTTACACAAGTGACATGAAAAATATTACCTATTGTATTATGCAAGGTCATGGCAAAACTCACATAGAGAACACTGGAGACCATGAGTATGCAGCAAGTGCACAGCTGACAGACTATCAGTATTTTAGCCATGGTCCTCTGTGGTTTAGTGATTTGGGCCTGCTCCAAAATGGACTTTTGACAAATCGATAACTTTTCATGTACGGTATGTTAGTCTGCCTCTTGGGCACAATGCAAGTTTTATTGCCAAGGTATGATTGCATAAATAAGGAATTTGTTTTGATGGATGGTGCCTAAACATTAAGACAAAGTACAGCTATGAATAGAGCAAAAATTTTAAATGTCAATCACTAGTATTGTTTTTCATTTTTAGTTGAAATATGTTCTTGATAAAACATGTTCAGCACAAGAGCTTATTGTGCGCTCCATCTGCCTAACGCGTGAAGACTTTTGGAGTTTAAGACTAAAGCAGAACATGAAAAGCAATGTAAGCAGATATTTGCTACAGTTTGAAGATTTTTTGTGGGAGGGCATTGGGTGGGAGGTTTTGTACTTTGGTGTTTGTAGATTGGGAATGCTTGTTTCAAAATCATTGTGAAATCGCCCTACAGATATGTACATCAGTCGTACTTGCCTGAATTTCATTTTTTGATTTTAAGTATTGTGGATTTATTCATCTTTAAATTCTGATTCATTATTACTAGGGAATGGATGTCCACATAATGGATTTGTATGTGGTGTCTGAGAAAATTTACATTTTCATTTGTGTTTTCCATTTTTAGTTAATCCATGTATGCATTTCATCAATGTATTCATTGTATTCTTTATTTTGATCATGTATTCTTTCATTTATTCATTACTTGATTCTTTAAGTGGCTTTTGTTGAATTCTGTGTAGTTTTCTGCAAGGCTAATCTGTCTCTAGGGACAGAGAATTAGACATAACAAGGTGGAACTTACTGTAAGCTGCAATGTGCTTCTGGAAGCCATTCTTGGGGCCTAATGTCCGGGGGGACGGCAAAATATTCGCACCTGGAACAGAAGTTGATAGGAGCTTCCTGGCTTCCAATTGGACAGGCCCTGGGAAGTTGGCTTTACAGAATCACATGATAACGATTTTCTATAAGTATTGTGTTTGTTTATTATCTGTTAGACGAGATTTGGCCAGGACTGTGGGACTGCCCCAACGGTCCACCAAGATCTGCGTCTCCGCTTGCAAGTGATAAATAAACTCATTCTGATTATTTTGAGTAAAATAACAGTTTCTTTGTCCTTATTGGGTGGCTTCTCTCATCCGTGTCAGCTTTGCTGCGACATTTTCCTCAAATTGTAAGTTGTTTTGGATAAAAACGTCTGCCAAATATATGTAAACTGCAATGCAAAGCACACTTTATCCATTTTGAGGTCCAAATGTTACTTTTCTAAGTGGATGTTGGGAACTGAAAGGCCCTCCAAACACATTTTACCTCTATTCTGTATATAATCTGTGGCACATATAATCTGTCACATATCAGCTAGGAAAAGACATCTTAGCTTCTGTTGTACTCTACAGGAAAAAAAAAAATCACATTGTTTGTACACACACGTTCCTGTCCTAGATCAGAACACATTGCACTGTGCTTTTCAGGAACAACTTGTTTTCCTCATGAACAAATAACTCCTGGAAATCCTGGTACACTTTGTCATTGCATCAAGTAAGTGTCTGTAGTTGGTTATGTAACACAGTTTGTGCAGTGGTATTCAAACGAATCAAAATGATTGCATGTGATGGTGCTTGACATTCAGACATTTGAAAGCATATTTAATTCAAAAGCTTTCATGCTGTTTCAACCATGGCCACTTTTGCTTTTTTATGTGCTCTAGTGTAGAAAGCATAGCTTCAGTGAAGCTCAACTAAATAAATACAGCTCCTTTATATAATTACACAAGTCTAAGAAGTAGAATAAACCATTAATTGAAATCAATCAGAATAAAAACTAAGGAACTGGAGTGTAGTAGAATAGCTTCTCTCATAGACCCAGTACATTTATAGCAGTCTTAGTGTCACGTCTGGTCCGTCTCAGTCACGCCCACAACAGAGCCCGTCGCCCGGTGGTACACAGTCCTGGGCATATTATTGTGATGTTTATGTTTACGGCATTTAGCAGACGCTCTTATCCAGAGCGATGTACATCAGTGCTTTAGTTGTCCACAACCGTTCTTTATACCTGTAAAGCTAAACTTAAATCAACATCAGCTTTTAACCAAGTTACACACCTTAACAAACCCTGTCAAAGAGAAAAAACAAGTCAGAGGTTAATACACAAGTAAGGAAAAACAGTTTTTTAACAGGGATCTGTTAAATATATAGGAAAAGATGTATAATAGATAAACGAGAGGACTGATAAGTCACCAAGATGTTCCTTAAAAGAGGGTGGGTCTTCAGATGATGCTTGAAGACAGCGAAGGACTCTGCAGATCTGATTGCAAGAGGGAGTTTTTCCACCACTGGCGGGCCAAGACTGAAGAGTCTTGATGCATGTCTTCCTCTTCTTTTGAGCAACAGAGGTTCAAGATGAGCGGTGCTTGAAGCTCTGGGAGGACGAGAAGTGACACTGTGCTTGATCAGTGCAGAGAAGTAAGGAGGCGCAAGTCCATTATTAGCCTTGAAAGCAAGTGTTAAGGTTTTGAACTTAGTGCGAATGGCCACAGGGAGCCAGTGAAGGTTCTGTAGTAGAGGTGTAGTGTGTGAGGAAGATTAAGGACTAACCTCGCCACTGCATTCTGAATCAGCTGAAGTGGTTTTGTTACCTTCAGTGGAAGTTCAGCCAGTAGAGATGTGCAGTAGTCCAGTTTAGAGATGACCAGAGACTGGCTGAGTAACTGGTGACTTCAGTGGTGAGAAAAGGTCGGATTCTTCTGATGTTGTAAAGAAGGTATCTGCATGTCCTGGAGAGGAGGTCAACGTCCAACAGGAATGACAGTTCTTCATCTAGCATGACACCAAGATTTCTTACCTTCTTTGAGTGGACAATAGTAGAGTTCTCAAAAGAAACGTGAGGTCATGGCTTGGTGATGGACTCCCTTTGATGAAAAGCAGCTCAGTCTTGCTGGGATTCAGCTTGAGGTGGTG